>CAKAOI010052715.1:2686-26212 GCA_916701655.1 Sebastiscus albofasciatus
AGATGGATGGATGGATGTACTGTATATATTTATTATTGGAAATCAATTGACAACACAAAAAAATTACAAATATTGTCAGTGTGCTGACTTGACCATGACTTTCCCCAAACTGCATGTGATTATCATAAAGTGGGCATGTCTGTAAAGAGAAGACTCGTGGGTACCCATAGAACCTATTTTCATTCACATATCTTGAGGTCAGAGGTCAAGGGACCTCTTTGAAAATGGCCTTGACAATTTTTCCTCAACAAAATTTTGCAAAATTTCCTTAGGTTTTCTAGTTTCATATGATATGTATATATAACTTCTCATGCACATTCACTACATTCCTGTTTACATTCAGTTTATTTATTTGCAATATGTCTTCACAAATTACTTTACTAATATTTTATTCAAGTCCCTTGCTGGTTACTAACCAGAAACCATTGAACCACAGATAAAAATGGCATTTGTTCATAACGGCGTTAAAGTCCACCCCCTAAACATGGCTTACTAAAGTCAAGATGATCACCTTTACACCTGTTTGTTTTGCTGATAATCTATCCAAGGGGCGCCTCAAACTAGAGGCTGATTGATAGTGGATTTCTAAAGGTCGATGTAATAACGATAGTTTGGAGCAGGAAAAAGCCGATTGATCTGCCGATATCTTCTTTACTTCTGCAGCAGCCTAGTCGGCTACTTTTGCATACGCCGTTTTTAATAAATCAGTTTTTTTTGTCACTCCGAATTTAATCATTCCTAAGAGAATATCCTGAAGTGTGATTTGTTGAATTACATCATTGGAAAATGTTCTATTTATTTACAATGGGCAGTGCTGTTCTGTGGCTTACAGTATGACTGGCCAGGAGTACTTCAGTTGCGCGTCTCGTACATCTTTAAATGTTACTCTTTCAAACCATTAATGTTGGTGAATATTCCCAGGGTAAGAAGAATCATGTGTCTGTGATTTCATTTCATGAATGGATAGCTATGTGGCTGGATTATTTAGAAGAGAGAACGCCATATTAGTACAGTAAACAAGTTAAAGTAATAGTGAATGATTTATTTTCCTCCCTGTCTGCATGTCTTGTATCGTGGACAAAGAGCTGATAGTGTTGCGTTATGTATTTGAGAGATAACTTGTTTTCTCCTCCTCTACCTTGACTTTGTGTATGGAGCCTCCATGTAAAACGGTGACGTACGTCCCTGCGTGACTGGTGGCAGCTGTGCAGCCATCGGCCACTATCAGAGCCCAGTTTCGCCAATAACGATAGTTTCTAAAATGTAATTTCGACGCTGATTAACCGGCCAAACCAATTAATCGGTCTACCTCTACCTCAAACCACAGGGTACACATCCACCAAGCGCTGACGAATGATACTACTCTTGCAGTCAGCCTGCAGTCAACCCTTTCCAACTAATAGACCTATTCAGATTCGTTCCATCAATACAACGCTAGTTCTTCTAGGAGAGTTCACTTTGAAGTGTCTGTAATAATGAGAACCTGTCTATGTGGCATTGATGGGGGATTTTAGGATTGAGACAAAAAAAGAAGTTGAGGTGATCAAGAGCCTGTTCAGAGTAAGACTGACTCGGTGATGCTGGTAGAAATGAAGAGGGACTCAGAGTGTTTGAAGTGTAAAAGAATTGTCAAAACAGGCTGATGCATGCTGACATGTGCAGAAGTACTGATGGCCACCGTGCAAGAGTACACTAGCAATACAGCTGTTATATTGCTGCCACTGTGAAGCCTCTCCAAACAGTAAGAGCAGGGCAGGAAACTAGGAGCTATTAGTCCTTTCAGATGGATACTGTTACCTGGTCTATAAAATAATTGGTTCACATCCAAGGCAATTGACTAAGCAAACTTTTATACTGTGGATAGTCAAGAGTGCCAGCTCTAAACGACGTGTAGATTTCTTTTTAACCTACGCACGCTGATCAAGCTCCATTTTCTGAGCACTTTAACTGAAGCGGCTGTTCATTCACTAACTGACACTAAAAGACACTTCCTGTTACCACACATTTCTCAGCCCTAAAAGTGGACTCATTATACCATAAAACTAAAGATTAACTGTAATTCTCCCGTCATCTATTCCCCTAAAAATGCTGCACCACATTATCTCCACACCAACAGAACATTTTTCTATAATGTGCAGAAAAAAAAACTCAGAAAATGTAACCAAAATTCTCAACACACTAAAGATTGATGGATTTAAGACCAAAACAACTCCATTAACTGCCATAACGTTTCATTATGTGTAGCAGTGAACTTAAGAAGTCAACTTTCTGTTGCTTCTTACTGAAAGTTACAATTTTAAACACAAAATACAGGTGTTGTCATTAAGCTGTATGTATTTATGTTGATTTTGTCAGATGACATTGCAGTCCTATGGATGCGGGATACATTGAATGTCAATGTTTCTGAATCAAAAAATAAGTTTCATATCAGCCTCGTATCAAGCTTGAAGAAAAGCACAATGCCACGTCATTAACTTTAAACGATTGGTTATGTTTAGGCAACAAAACTACTTGGTTAAGGTTAGAAAAAAACATCATAGTTTGAGTTTAAAAAAAAATAACGTAAGTAACGTAACACATATCGCCCAGCCTTACTTTCCTCTTGATTTCCTTCCTACTATCACACTCCAATGTCTCCATAGCTACATCTGCAAGCTGAACAAAACCATCTTTCCTTGTACAAGTCAAAAGTGGCAAAAAAATGTATTCAGTATTACACTTACAAGAGCAAATAGATTCCAGAATAAAAGAGAAAGAACAGCAGATAAGCAAAGCTCTTATCCACAAAAGAATAACACAATATAACAAAGCCAACAAATCTGTCAAGACAAGTCTGTAGCAATTTAGCTACCATTACCTATTTTCCAGCTGACTCATAATCGCTCTGGATTGAACCCACACACTGGAAGTTTGGAAACAGAAAGATGACTAAATAATTGTGAAGAGAAGAAAAACACATTTGTTTGATTTTTCTATTTACTGGCAGATTGATCATCAAAGACTCTATTGAACTGTACTTTCCCCTTTTTCACTTTACCCTTATATAACACTCGTCTAACAACCGTAAAGTCAACGTTTAGTTTTGGATTCAAGCGGGACACGAACAGCGGTGTCGGGTGAAAGTGTTTGTTTGTTTTAGGGCTGTCAATCGATTAAAATATTTAATTGCAATTAATCGCATGATTGTCAATAGTTAATCGCGATTAATCAGAAATTAATCACACGTTTTTTATCTGTTCAAAATGTACCTTAAAAGGGAGATTTGTCAAGTATTTAATACTCTTATCAACATGGGAGTGGGCAAATATGCGTGCTTTATGCAAATGTATGTATATATTTATAATTGGATATCAATTAACAACACAAAACAATGACAGATATTGTCCAGAAACCCTCACAGGTACTACATTTAGCATAAAGAATATGCTCAAATCATAACATGGCAAACTGCAGCCCAACAGCAACAACAGCTGTCAGTGTGTCAGTGTGCTGACTTGACTATGACTTGCCCCAAACTGCATGTGATTATCATAAAGTGGGCATGTCTGTACAGGGGAGACTCGTGGGTACCCATTGAACCCATTTTCATTCACATATCTTGAGGTCAGAGGTCAAGGGACCCCTTTGAAAATGGCCATGACAGTTTTTCCTTGCCAAAATGTAGCGTAAGTTTGGAGCATTATTTAACCTCCTTCATGATAAGCTAGTATGATATAATTGGTACCAATGTATTCCTTTGGTTTTCTAGTTATATATGATGCAAGTTAATATATTATTAACTCTAGCTTTAAACCTGAGCCCGCCACAACCTAAAAATCACAATTTGCATTAATGCTTTAAAGACGTTAGTGACATTAAAACAAATTTGCATTAATATTTTATTATGGCTTTAAAGTGGCAGTAGGCAGAATGTTTTTGGCATCATTGGGCAAAAAATCCATGATAACCTTTCAGCATGTTGTTATTCAAGTGTTCTGAGAGAAAACTAGACTTCTGCACCTCCTCATGGCTCTGTTTTCAGGATTTTAAAAAGCTAGCCAATGATGGGAGACTTTGACCAATCACAGGTCATTTCATTGAGAGAGAGCGTTCCTATTGGCTGTGCTCCAGTCATGTGACCGGAACTTGGCGTTCCTTCAACAGATTTCACAATGGCTGCCTCGTCACAAACTTTCTCATTTTACAGCTAAACAGTACACTACAAGCTGATTCTGAAAACATTTGAGGCGAGAAATAGACATTAACGTAACAGAATATTGATCCATAGTCGATCAGCGCGGCCTAGTTTGACCGCGAGTGATTGACAGCCGGCTCTCATAGACGGCAGATGGACAGCAGACCTCAGACCAGCTCTCTGAAATCTCACAGATGCCGTTAGGAGCACCGGAGGACACAGAGGCACATGATTATTTTCAGGTTACCTGTTTCATGTACTACTATCAGGATATAGTGACTGTTTTATAAAAATAACTTTTTTTAATCATATTTGCTTCAATGTCGCCTTCTTCAGCTTTAACTTTGACAGCCCTAGTTTGTTTAGCAACTTACAATGCCTACATTTTTTCCTGGCGACTGGGCTGGCCTGTCCCACTCCTGACCAGATGTTGTCTGAGAGAGTTTGTTGTTTGCCGACCAAAATACAACAGAAATTTTTATGAAAAACAACCTGGGGCAAATTTTCAAGCGCTGCTTACGTACATGCATGCAGAAGGCGTCAGCACAAATGATTGTCGCCTACAAATTGTGAGTCCTACGGGGGTATTCCCATGCAGGGGTTGCCATTTGTTTTGATTAGTTAAACATGTCAAAGTGAGAGAAAATAAATGATATCATGCAGCTTTACATGTTGCAAATTTGGTGAGGTCGTGTTCACATGTAAATGACAACCAGCTTAGTGTGGACAGACTCTCAGTAATGACCTTCTGTGTGTGTGTGTGTGTGTGTGTAGTTTCATAACTATAACCTCAAGCTGATTTGGGTTGGAAAAACCATAAAGTTTTAGTCACAATTACACCCGCGGTAACGAAGTCCAGATGATGCTCCTAATAAGCACTTAAAACATGTTATTCCAAAAAAAAAAAATGTTTTTGTCATTTCATCTGTTTACAGCTGAAAGATGTTTACAACTGCTGCAGCAACGCGCCGAACACAATGAGGTAGCTCCTAAAAGCATAGTTTGACGGAAGTTATGTGAAAACAACCAAAGTTGACGGTATGTAGCGGCTGGTTGGAAAAGACAGAGAGGTGGAAAGCCCCAACGTTTTTACACTAAGGCTGTTTTTAATCCTCGTAGTCTGGGAAAAGGGAGCATCAGTTTTGTGTGTGTGAGTGTCTGTGTATGTGTGTGTGTCAGCAGGACCAGGACCAGGTGACCCAGTCTGACCTGACCCAGCCAGGTCTCATAAAAGCAGCATTGAGGCCTGGAGGCCCGGAGACACAGCACTGCTTTTGTTGCCCTACCCAAGGTGTATTCCCCCTGGAGGGAGAGCGAGGGGGCAGGCAGAGGGGGGTGTTACTCATTAGAGAGAAAGAAACCATTCCTTGGCTTGGGCACACATTATTTCATAGTTTATTAGTGGAAATAAAACCGTTGCTTTATTTTTATGTATGTTTTCTGCAACTGCTCGGCACGTTTTCTTTTTTTTCTTCTCCCTCCTCCCATGCTGCTTTACCACAGTCCGTTCTTTCTCTTATTAATCCAGTTTCCAGTATGGCTCTAATTAATAGGACTCTGTTCACTTCTTACACATGGTCTGCCAGATGCTTAAAAACTCCCTCCTTTGCTCCTCCCTTCCCTTTCTTTTCCTCTGTTTCCCTCTATCTTTTTCCATCTCTTTTTTTTCTGCTTTCGACACTTTATTTTTTCTTCCTCCTTTTTATACATCTGGCTTTCATACTGGTGATTTCGGTCTTTGAATTTGATTGGTTAAAGAGAACGACTCAAAAGCTGCATCTGGAGGGATCCTCCGTCCTATATTTACTCCTTCATTCTTCAAGGTCAATTGCAGCTTTCAATGGTGCTTCAGCATGTGTGAACGCTGTGTGTTTTCCACTGATTACTTGCCCATGAACATGATTAAAGTCACAGAAACATCTGTGTATGTTCACTTCTGCAAGCCTACATGTCCGTGCTTGTATGTTTCTGCGTTCAGAGAGGCATGTGCGTGCATATGTTTTTGCAAAATGTGACCATTCCACACCATGTATGTAATCACGTTTTTTAATCGCTACACACTTTGTCAACCTGGCCAACCTGTGTTTGACATTTTTCTGATCGTCAAACACAAAAGTTCTTTGTGAAAATAGTCGCAGGGACTCTCCCCAACTGGCCTTCGTAGTGAAGAGAAACCGCAGCGGAGCCAAGCAGTTACAGAAAATATGTCAATATGGGAAATATGACTTTAAAAACAACACTCACTGCGCTGACCTTGTGGCTTTGTGTGTGAATGTGTTAAATGTGCTGTACGTGCGCACGTGTGTGGGAAGAAGTAGCTGCTGCAACAACAAAAGGATGTAGAAGAATTTAACTCTAATAATAGCAGCACAGATGCCTGATGATTAGTTTAATATTTTGTACATTTAGATCAGTGAGAGTAGACTAAATATTCGAAGCACCCCTCAGTTTGCCCCCGAGGCCCCTATGATGCCATGCAATTCAACACTTCTCTAAAACATTTTTAACAAAAGCTGAACACATAATCTTCATGAAGGTTGGATTTATTGCAGTGCCAGTGTGTTAGACTGCATTAATTAAAAAACAAACACATGTTCTCTGAAGTCTGGAGCACACTGTTGTGGTTAGAGCTATTTAATAAGGTGCAGCAGCTAAACATTTCAAAAATAATGCTTGTTTTCATCAGAGCAAACACATTTTTTTTCATTTAGCGCTATTGAGACATTCAAAACAGTTTCGTATATATTGGTCCAGGTTTTGAGATGTCCTGAAGTGAATGGTTTTGAAATTGTGATTTTTATTAGGGCCCAAGCACCGACAAAGTCGGCCGGCGAAGGCCCTATTGAAACTGAAGGAATTATTATTATTATTATTAAAATGAATAGCATTTTTGAGGGCCTTAGGGTGCTTGTTAAACTTTGCAGACTTATCAGATGTGTTGTAAAATTTGATATTTTAAGGGTCTCGGGCTTGGATGTTGAAAAATGGCTCGCTAGCGCCCCCTAAAAAGTTGGAAAAATTGAGCCCCCCATTCAGGTTTGATCTACATGTATGAAATTTGGTAAGCAGATGTGACATGCGGAGACGCACAAAAAAGCCTCTTGGAGGTATACCCAAAACCAAAGAGGAAGTCAGCCATTTTGAATTAAATGTGCAATTCTCAATTAGCGTTTTACAGGCCGTGTACTGTAACAAACTCCTCATAGAGAGGAGTGTGTGTGTGTGTGCGTGTCCACGGCTAATCTTGCATCCTGTTGGACCCAACAGCTTAATATTTTTTGTGCTCATCTATGACTGTATAAAAGGACCTTTCGTGATTGCAGTGATTCATTCTTCTTGAAAACATTTTATTGACTGTTTTATACCGTCAGTGACTGCTGACTCCTCACTACACTAAACTGGCTGGTAGGGGCTGCAACTGATTACGACTTGCTCCTCTCTTGATTTGGAAGACAATTGCATGTATGCATGCAAATGACAATCTGAAACGAACGCTGACTACAACAGAGTAGGGCTTGGCTATAGGGCCAAAACCTTCGATCCCAATATCGGTCTACATTTCATCTCTCGATAACGATATACATCACGATAGAGCATGTTTTCTGGTAATTCAATACATAAATACTTTATATGAAATAGCCACATGGTAAAGCCTATTTCTGTATACTCCTGTGTTAATTAAATACTTCACAAATGAAAAGTACAGAGTATTTTCTCATTTTAAAAACTTGAATGCAAAATGAACACAACAATTTTAAGTGAAATTATAGAGAAAAAATAAATAAATAAAGGCCTAGCCTGTATCGCGATAGAAACGATATCGAAAAATGTATACAATAGACCTTTTTTATATCGTTTGGCCATATATATCGTCATATGGCCCAGCCCTACAGCAGCCCTACTCTCATGTTGGTAACGGCTAGTTAGCTGCTTGCAGCCGGTGAAGACAGCTGCACAGATTAAAATGAGAATGTATATGTTGTGTGAGACGTGCGGGTGAAAACGCATCTGATGCGCTTGCGGGGGGGCAGTGGTAGTTCGTGTTCATTCAATCAAACATTGCAGCAATGGTTGTTGCCGACACACCTGGCGAAGATCTGCACTCTACTTAGTGCATTTTTCTTGTTGAATTCCTTGAGTGCCATTAACAAACTTTTATTCATCTCCATTATGTTGGGTTGGGTTTCAAGAAATCTTAGAAATAGATATCTCAAAACCTGAACAAATAAAAACCTAATCTGCATGGTGAGATACCACAAGAACACAAGAGGTCAGTTGAGTGAATCAAACCTTTAAGATGAAACCTGCGGAGCCGTGTATTCTCGCTAAACTAAGAGGTGTAGCTTTGGTGTGACTTTAAGTGTGAGTTTGCATATTTCCGTCCTGTAAAGGAGCTCTGCTCTGGCCGGTATTTTTACCTCCACATGTGGAACAGTTTACTTTCAATCAGGTATGGGGCGACCCTTTGCAGCCGCGCTGTAATTGACAGGCCCCTGTGTGTAACTGAGTAATGTAATATATGTACACTGTACCTGTAATTGTGCACCTGAGTTAGTCTGTCAGCACAAATGAGAGACAGGGAGAGGGGTTTGCTATTTTGAGAGACAGACAATTCTCGTGTTATATATATATTGTCACTCCGTATTTCTACTGAATCTGTGTACTCTTGTTATTAGCTAAATGAGGGACATCTGTAAATTCATAATTCTCTCCCGCTGTCTCTCACCCACCCTGGGTGTTTGATTCCCATGCCGAAGCAGGCCCAAAACAACAAGACATTCTTTGGCCGAGCTGTATTTACCACAGCTCCACCACAGAGAGTTAAGCCCCACCCTCTCATGAAATCACTGAAGGGGATGAGAGAGTCATAGAGAAACAAGAGAGGAGGGCTGCCCTCTTTTAACTTACTGACAGGGTCCGCAGAGCCACTACGGGAGACCTGAGAAACAGAAAAGGTGAGACATGGTGATCATCACAGACCTTCAGCGGGTTGTGTGCTTCACAGAGGAGGAGGAGGAGGAGGTTTTTTTTACAGTGAGAACGAGTAGGTCATGTGTGTCTGTTGTTGTAAAGGGTTAATTGTACCCATGTTGTGGCTGGCTGTTCTCAAGCAGGCTGGCTAGAGTCAGGCTGGCAGAGGGAACAGAGAGACCCTTTATAATACAGTTCTGCTGATTGAAATCATATGGCTTTGCCTGAAATCATCGCACTACTTTGAGAGCAGACAAAAATCATAAGAGAAGTTTTGCTCTTTCTTCACCGCTCTCTTTTTGCTCTTCGTCCTCTTCACTTGTAGACCTCGTCTGGAGTTTGTTTTTGATGTATTTGAGGTATTGTTTTGGCTACTGGTGTTGAATTATTGTTATTGATTTGCCTCTGTGCTCTCTGGATCAGACTTTAGTTCCAGTATCTAACCCTTCCTCCTTCTCTTCTCTCCTTTTCTACAGAGTCTGGACCTGGCCAGGTCTTTTCGTCACGTGACTCCTGGTCTCTCTTCCTCACCTCGTCAGCATCCCTCTCACTTCTCTGCAGCCTGACGGCGGAGCAGCCAGCAGCTGAGCCCGGCTGCATGGCAGCAGCCCACTTCAAACTCACCGCAGGCCCCTGACGAAGACGACGCAGGAAGAGGAAACAACAAGACAGTCAGAGAAAAGTCACCCGAACCACCCAGCAGCACTTTTCACGATGGCAACCAACAGGGAGCACCAAGTGCGTCACATGACCGGCTTCCCCCGAGCTATGTACCCGTTCACCTTCAACTCCATGCGGAGCCACTCCCCCTTTGACCTGCTGGCCAGTAGCCACCTCTTCGGCCGCTTTGGGGCAGACCTTCCCAAAGAGATGGCTGCATTGTGTGAGTAATAAAAACAATTTATTATCCATTTACACAAACAACTGTGGAGTGTATTGCTCTGAAAGATGTGCGTCTACAAAAGATTTTCCATTTGGACAAAACATTCTTTGCAAATTACTCATCCTGACTGAAAGAATCCCATCGTATTCAGACACACGGCTCAAAACTACAATGTCACATTCAGCTTAATTCAGCTCGCTGAAGAAAATGTGTTAAAAATATCATTATCATCATCATCATGAGGGTTGCAACTGTTCCAAGGTTGAATCAGGAGGCAAGAAATCCTGATCACACACCCTTGCACATGACAAGATAGTGTGCTAGATGTTCGTGTCCTGACAGCTCCGTTTTGTGTTAAACAGTGGAGACTCTCCACAAATTGTGTCTCCGGGGCCAATTTGAGGTTGTAATCAGACTTTAAATCATGCATTAAGGAGCAAAGAAAAGGGAAGAAAAGAGATTTTTTCCGTGTGGTAAACCAGCCGGATGGCAGAGAGGGCAGGCCGGAAAAAAACACAGCAAATATAACATGGTGTAATTTTCTGCTTTTCATAGAATCTGAATCTTTCAAACCATCATTAGAACAGAGAGACATGCATTTCCTCAAAAGAAGGATGAGGAGGCTTTTGGCAGATGAAAGAGTTTCACCACTTCAACTTGCAAAAACAGTGTGTTTGGATAGAGACCGTTTTGAGTCACAGGGGGCGCTGTTGCACTTCACAGTGACAAAGAGACTGAATCCGACCAGAGAGAGTTATATCAGACCAGAGGGAGTTATGAAAAGACTGACATCATTGTGTAATTTGAAAAATGAAGTTGATATTAAGTGAATGACACATTCTTCTTTATTTACTCTAATATACAGTTTTCTTTAAAAAATCTTCCGTCCTTAAATGTTTTACTTTGTTTCTCTCATCATCATTGTGTTTAATGTAGGGCTGCACAATTTTGAGAAAATATCTAATTGTGATTATTTTGACTGATATTGCAATTACAATATGATTTGTGATGTTGGAGGGAATAATACATTTTACATCATTATTCTCATTTTCATTGAAAAACATGTTAAAATGAATATGGTGTGATTTTTGCGGGGATCTGTACCGAACAAAGATGTTTTCTGAAGTCTGCAGAATATGATGTGTAGGACAGGACATCTCTGACAATATTTAATTTAAAATGGTATTTTCATCTTTAACAAATATTGCAATTTTAACAAACACAGGCCATATTGCGATTTCGCTAAAATTTGGATTAATTGTGCAGCCCTAGTTTAGTGATATTACTCAGACATTACAGCACTATTTAAGTGAGTCTGCATTATAACTAAATCATACACTTCCACTCCACACTGTTAGTTCCATGTAATGTTAGTGTTGTAGTCATTTTAAGTTATGTATAATACAGTTGGAGTTGTTTTAAATTAAGTTTTTGTAACAATTCCCTCTTTTAGCTCACCTTATATATCAGGATTTTCTTGACTTCCTGTACAACATTTGCAGTTTCAGAATAAATAGATGCACGTCCGTGCAGTTTAAACCCATTAGTGTGTTTATATGAATAGTACTTTCCTCAGGTTTATCTAGTTCTCTACATTTAACTGCTGTATGTGTGTTGAAGTCACGTCCAAAATTAGGTTTGTATCGCATGTTAATCCCTATGTTGATTGATATTCTGTAGACTGTGCAGTGTCTAAATCAATCACTTTACACAGTATCACTCATCCTGTTAGACTGACATCTGGTGTAGAAATACCTGCTGAGCACACCTGTCAATCAGTGTGTGTGTGTCATTGTGTACACAGAGATAATGTGCTCAGCGAGCGGCTGATATCTGTTTATCTGGAGACACAGGTCCTATATGACTCTCACAGTGTCATTACATCTTTGACATGTTGCCTCGGGGACATTTATGCATATTACAAGCAGAGACAGAAAGATATTAGAGGCCGCGCTGCATTATGTCAGTCAGGATCGATGACAATACGGGTGGTTACGCGTGACAAAACAGGAGGCCCAGAAAACAGGTACATGCAGAATATCTACATCAGTCACAGTTATCTAAGTTCTTTCAGCTTTATTTGATAGTGGACAGTATAGGCCAATAAGAAAGAAATAGTAGATTGTGATAAAACCTTAGTTGATTTCTTAAGCTTGTAATGAGACCATAAATTAATAAATAATCAAAAATCTAACTTAAGTTAAAATTTTAATTCTGTAATGTCTCACTTTGTTTTTCTTTGGGTTTTTTTGTTAATTATATGTTGAGCATTTAGTGGAGTAAGACAAGTGAGTCTTTGTGTGCATGTGTGTGATGGGGTGTAACGATACATCGATCTGGATCAGTACATCGATTCAATAATCAATGATCCATTATCATTGATTTGAAGTGAAAACATTGATCCATATCATCATCTTTATTTTGCAATTCTCACTTATTCTTTTTATTAAAAAGAATAGATTGTTTTTCATTTAAATGTCTGGAAGATCCCAGTAAATAACTATGAATATGATATTGTCTCATATTGATTGCAGACCCTCGAATCATATTGTGGCAGACTTTGGGATATCAGCAAATATTGTCGTTGTGCAAAGAATCAATATATCATATAGTGATGAAACTTGTGATTCACACCCCTAGTGTGTGCATGTGTGCGTGTGATACTGGTGTGTGATGGATAGATGGAAACGTTGGTACGATAAACATGTGTAAATGAACCAGGCTGATGTAAATTAGGATGTGAAAATGTCTTGTGGCATTTCAACGTTGTCAAAATAGATTAAAGGTGCAGTAACCAAGTTTTGAAGTTAAGTTAATTGACCCATAGTGCACATATATACAGTATATGTAGGTTAAACATCAACACCAGTAATTCAACAATTACTTTTCCAGATAATGAGATTTAGCACGTTCATCTTTTATCCCCAAAAATGTAATTACAAATCAGAGTAATGTCATTATTACAGAATTTTGCAGCATTTAGATTTTGTTGCAGGACTGAGTCATTGAAGAGGGAAAAAGTGCTCCGCTCTAACTAGCTTGCAAACCGTCAGAGCAGGACGTTCCCATGCCAAGAAATATGAAGGAGCTACAGAGGTTTCTGGGAAAGGCTGGCTGGAGCCATCGCTTTGTTCCCAACTTCTCACAAATAGCAGAGCCTCTCAATGCTTTGAAAAGGAAACAGTCCAAAGCTGCTTTTGAAACAATTCTTGGGCACCCGTATTTCACCTTAAGGCCCGAACACACCTGTGCGTCCAATATGCACCGTTGGCACCATTCTGCCTGTGGCGGAGGCTTTTTGGCTGATTCAGCATGTTGAATCAAGCGAAGCACGAGAAGAAAAACGGAAGTGAGAAAGCAAGCCAACGAGTAAAGTCAAGAGGAAAAACACATTTTTAATCTTCATCTCATCTGATCATTCCAACACACGGGTATTTTCACTACGACATGGCCATCTGAATGAAGCTAAGTCGTGAACGAGAGTGGTGTGAAAATGGTCGGCAAACGCTGCTTTGTTTCATTTATGTATCATAACAAGAGCTTGTATATCAGCCGTCCTCGGTCTTCTGTTTGTTTTTTTTAAATGACGAATACGGACTACCTCTACCTGCTGGTATGAACAGTTATTTCCTCTCACGCAGGCACAGGCGTACGTGCTAGTTGGCCATTGGCTGTAGTCTTTGCGTGTTTGAGTGCAACTTTTTGGCCAAGACACAGGTGACGCAACAGGCGGCCTTCATTGCCGTTAGTTCTCTGATGTCATTTTGGTGTGTTTGGGCCTTTACCCTTCATTGTGTACACAGATGCCAGCGATGTTGGGTTGGGTGCTGTTATGGCCGAACAAACAGGTTTGGGAAGTGAGTGTTTCTTTCACCTAAAATCCAGCAGAGAGGAAATATTCAACCACAGGAATGTTTGGCAGTGGTGTTGGCTTTGGAAAATTGGCGTTACTACCTGGTGGGCAGGACCTTCACTGTTGTGACACGCCATTCGTTTGGGTTTTCAAAACAAAGAAACCTAGCATCATCTCATCCGGTGTAAGCAAGAGTTCACCTTTACCGTTTCCTATAGAAAAGGGAAATATAATAAAGTCCCTGATGTCCTGTCTTGAGCTCCTGTTGACACTAGACTTGTCACGGTAGTCGCTTTTTTAACAGAGATAAAAACCCATTTAGTTGATTTTCGCGTATCAGCGATAGATCAGATAGTCGGACGACGGACGCTACAAACTAAAAGTGAATGCATCTGTTCCATATGGAGTCTCAGCTCAGAGTAGCAGGAGTCATACTTCACACACACGGGACAAGAGAGAGTTGACAGACCAAGAGATGGCAGAGGATTTGGTGTTGAAGCGAAAAGCAAACGCGCCTATTTGGCAATATTTCAGATTTAAACCCAATGCTATAAAGGAGCCATAACGTTAATGAGGTAATCGCTGCGAGGAGGACGAAGCGGTCACAGCTGGTGTGCACAGCGTTGCCAGGTAGACCCCTTCGGCCCTGCAGCAAAAGCTGGACCGGAGGGGCCAGATACACAGCCACCCGACGGTAAAGATCCAAGTAAGCGCGCTACACATATTGTCCGTCATCTTTTCTTGTCCGTAATCGGTAACACTGGGGGGAAAATTTCTTCACCGTCATATCCCTAGTTGACTCCACCAACCATCAGTTTCTCTCTTGTGCCTCAGTCCAACCTGCCAAGAGAGGAATGTCCAAAGACCTCTACATATTGGATGAGACCATCTGGAAAGCTTAGCAGGACAACCCTGAAATTCAGGAACAGTACACGACCATACTTATCTCCGATCCTTACTAGTTTCCGTTTTGTGTTGAGTTGAGTTGACGGGGGGGGGTTTAACTGCCTCGACTCTAACGCACAGTATACCACTGTTTGCGGGACTAATGACCTGATTTCGGACTGAACCTCCTAACTGCGACTGCTGGCAGGGAACAGCTCGCACTCTTAAATCTTCATCATAATGTGGGAATGGAGTTGACACGTTTCTCCATTGGCTACATTTTAAGAAGTGATGTTATTAACTCTGTGGACATCCCCGTGTAAACTGATAGCTTGTTGTGGTCGTGCAAATAATGAACTCATTCTTTACCATCAAGTGACACTACAGTAAATTACTTATCTCTCATTAGCTCAAAGTGAACAAAATTATACAAAATGACTAAGGAGAGTTTAAGTGGGATTTGCCAATTAATCCAAACCAGGCCCTAATCAGTGTGAGTGGAAGACTGGACTTTGTTCTCTAATGAGATGAAACTCAAAACATCCCTGGACTTGAAATTAGCGGATATCCACATCAAAAGCTCCCTGCTGTGTATTCAATCATACAGTAAGTTCTCTCCTCGTCTCCTAATAGCAGCGGGGACTGGGAATTAGTACGAGAGCACACAAGGAACTCTTTTTGGTTAAAGCTTCTCTGCCCAGCGCTTCCTGGAATTGGAGGAAATACACGATACCATCTCTCGATTTTGAGTAAATATTTCCCAAAATGTATCGACATCAGGATCCAACCCATCGGTCTGCACCGAAATAGTTGTTTAGTTCTGAAAAGGAAAAAATCTCACTGTAGTGATCACGAGGAAAAGAAGTGTGTGTTTCCACAATGAACACAATGTCCTTTCGTAATTTCTGCACTAGTCACATCTTGTTCTTTGTAATGTTTTGAGTGTGTGTGTGTGTGTGTGTGTGTGTGTGTGTGTGTGTGTGTGTGTGTGATATTAGTAACTTGAACCTAAAGGCACAGAGCGAGGCTTGTGTGTTTTTCTTTGCGTCTTTCATCACAGGCACTCTGTTTAAGCACATACACACATAATTGTCCGTGCGTCCGAACACACACACACACACACACACGCACACACACACACATTTCCACTGCCACTCTGTAGGCTGCACATTCCAACACCCATGAATATCACAAACCAGCAGTCTCGCGCTCCTTGCCTCACATTTGTGACTATATTTGTGCGCTCGCTGATGACCGCAGTGAGACTTTGTGCAAATATCTGCGGCCGAGCCGGAGGAGCTGCTGGTGGAGAAAGAGACAGAGAGAGAGAGAGAGGCCATTGTTCAGCTCTGTGTGTTTGTGTCAGACATGACGACAGGATGAATAGGCGAAAGAACCCGATTGTGAATAGTTGTAATGTGACTCGCTACCTCTCACAAATGTGCGAGAGGAAAGCAGAGAGCTGCGGTTTTGACCAACTAAAATAGTGGGAGTTTGTGTTTTAGTTAAAAAGTGAAAGTTTCTTTTCTTCTTCACATTCGCTCTGCATTTGTGTGTCTCTGTCCTCAAAGCAGCAACAGGGGGCATGGTGCTGTGAGGCGGGGAGGGTAATTGTCTCAAGGTGTGGAGAGAGCTCGGCAGGCTGATACTGTGCTGCTCTGCTCCCTGCAGTGTGTCATTGTGTTTGTGTGTGCCGCCCGGCCACGGTGGTGAAAGACAGGTAAAAACTCCACCATGCGAGGGGGGGATAAGTAAAAGAGTATACTGGCAAGATGAATAAAAAAAAGTTAAGGAAAAAAAAACAGCAGGGGTGCAAAGCTGCTATCCTCCAAATGATTATGAAAAAAATATTTATAAAGAGATGGATTCAGGGGGTTGGGCGAAATATGAACAAACAAACAACATGAGAAAAATAAGAAAATAGAGAATTGTAACACACAAGGGTAGTATGAAGCATACGAAGCCACAGGCAGGACAATTTGGGAAGTCAGTGTGTGTGTGTGTGTGTGTGTGAGTGTGAGTGTGTGTGTGTGTGTGGTGGTGGTGGGGGGGTGTTAGAGCCCCAGTGGGGGTTTCTTCCAGAGTTCATCCCTCTTGAACGAGGGAAGGAAAGGGAGGAGGAGAGGGAGGAGGGTGAGGCTGTCTCGTATACAAACTATCCAGACTCCGGGCCAGCGTGGTTCGCCTGCAGCGGAGTCCCACTTCAGTGTGACTGAACTATCCAATAAGCTCCAGGAGGGAAGATAACTGAATCCATTTTGAACCGAATTGAAGGGATTGAATTAGATATCCGCACATGCCAAGACCAAATGGAAAGAGAAAGAGAAGCTCTGAGATAAATAAAACCGCAATAGGGAGACACGGAGATGGAAGACTGTTGAGAATGAAAAAGAGGAAACAGATCAGACTTCCAGCTTAAAATTCAAATCAGATAGGTCATCATTTTCATCTCAAATTACAGAAATATTAAATATGCATTGATGGACACAATTAGGGCATCTGTTAAGAGTCCACTGCAGACTCTTCTGAGATGGTTTTAAATGTATATTTTTGAATAAAGTCCTTCTCTTGTATTTCATTCATGTTAAGCACCCTTTCTCTCTCCATCTCTCTCTTCTGTAACACTTTATTTTAAGGATCTGCAAATTCCCAATGACTTCCTATACATTTCTTAGGACGAAATGTGAATTAGGCCCGTTTCCATTAACTGGTTTGGATTGCATAAATTTGGCAATATAGCATAGTTTGGTCAGACGTTGGCTATGCATGGCTGTAATCCACCAGTAAACAAGAGTAGAAGAAGTAGAGGTTGCGAAACAGAAACAAAACAAGTCGGCTTGGCCATCTAACCTACGAGAGAAAAATGAAGAGAGGTCTTCAGAAATTTGTTTCAATTGGTTTAACTTTTAATTGTTCTTTCATATCAGCTAGTATTGGCCATGTTTCATGTTCTCCAAAGAAGAAGACAAGCATTCACGCGTTATGAAAATATCCGAGAAGATGCTGACAGCGTAAAAAGCCGGTCATGTAACTTATATATTCGTTACGTCAGAGTTTATGTGGCAAAGGTGTTTCCATATCCCATTCAACTCTTTTTCAATAAAGGTAAAAACCACCTCAAGCCAGTGTAAAAAATGTTTTTCCACAATTGAGGAAGTTTTATCATACATACACATCATTTATTATGAGGTGTGAGGAATTGCCAGAAAGTTGTCTACATACAAGCATGCATATTCAACATATGTAAAGCATAAAGTTTCCAATTGTAAATGAATAATGAATGAATATTTATTTGGGTTTAAAGTGGGCAGTTCTTGTAAAGGGGAACTAAACCCATTTTCAAAATTCATACATGTTATTCTTGTGGTTTAAGACAGTCCAAAAAGTAAACATAAACAACTCTCCCAAATCCAAAAACTAGAGTGTTAAAGCTCAAATTTGTCAAATGGGGTATAAAGTGTGGAGCTAATAGGAAAATATGTTCTAGATGACACTGAGAGCGCCCGGGGGAACGTTCTGAGTATATGGGAACATTTTCTGTTTCACAACTGACAACACAAGAGTAGAATAAAGCTCATCTGGGTATAAAAAAAAGAAAACAAACATTCAGTGGGCCCATTGTCTGTGGAGCAGCTCCACACTTTATATCCTATGACATCACCATTTTAAGATTTACTTCTGTGGTTTCTGGCTTTGAGAGAGAGGAGCTCATGTTCACAAATACTGATTGAACTTTACGGGAAATAACATATTGGAATTCAATTTAGGTGGTGTTTCCCTTTAAGGAACTTCTTCAGTAAATCAACAGCTGCTTTTAAACTCAGCACAACCAACTAAAATCTGACTCAGAACTTTGCCTCTATTTTCCATACAAGTAGTACCAAATTACATCATTTGTTTTCTGGAAACTTTCAAGAAATTACCAGGGAATAATGACACCGTAAAATAAAGCATTACTGTGTCTTCTTTGTTTTATTTGATGTGTTTCTTTTTTCAGTTTATTGTTTTGTTCTTTTTCATTGTATTTCTATATACACTTATGGGAATAATAATACATATAAACTAGGGCTGTCAAAGTTAACCCGATAATAACGCGTTAACGCAATCAATCTATCGGAGGTTGTAGCGAGCTCAGTTTTAAATCTAGAGTGAAGGTCACGTGAAACTAGAAAACCTAAGGAATCCATTGGTACCAATCGTGTCATATTAGTTTGTCGTGAAGGAGGCTAAATAAAGCTCCAAAGTTACGCTAAATTTTGGCAAGGGACATCTATCATGGTCATTTCCAAAGAGATCACTTGACTCATGCAGTTTGGGGCAAGTCATAGTCAAGTCAGCACTATGACACACTGACAGCTGTTGTACCCTGTTTGGCTTGAGTTGGCACTGTCATGATTTGAGCATATATTTTATGCTAAGCAAGCATATTTTCCCCCTCCCATGTTGATAAAGAGTATAAAATACTTGACAAATCTCCCTTTAAGGTGCATTTTAAACAGATGTATAACAGCCCTAATATAAACTGAAGACCATCTTGCAATGGGATCACACCAGCCGTGATGCCAAATCGGGCCAGGGGTGTAAAGTGGGGTGCTAATGACCCCTTCCCGTCTTCCCACCCCACTACTCCCAGCGCCCTTGCTCAAACGACACCCATCTTTGAACCCGACCTTCATTTGATCTCAACTACACAGTTTACTTGCCTAAACCTAATCCCTTAACCACTGATACAAAAATCAGCTTTTTCCAAATTGGGGAAATTTTGTCCCCAATTAACTGGTCTTTAGTCTGAAATGCGTCGCAGAAAGTAGCCTTAGATAAAAACACACACACACGCACTGCACACACATACAGGACTCAGACAAGGTGAAAACAATACCACACTGTCGCGACTGGTAATCATAGCAAAAATGCAACCCAATACTCCGGTAATATGCTTTTAATTTAGGGGAAATCACAGGACCTGAGCATGTGAGAGCATGTGTGTTGTGTTCCTGTAGCCACTTTAATCCCACTGTCCTGTACAGAGACCACAGGAGAGCATCCATTTACAGTGAATGCTGAGAAAATTAGCAATTGACACTCTCACTAAATTGCCCCTCTCTCAGCACCTTTGGTTCTTGCTCCGAACGGACTCTTGTGAGGTTGGAGTGTTTTTTTGCTGAAGGTGGGGGAAGCTGCATTGTTTGGAAGAGAGGCAATGTTCCCTGCTGTGGTAAAACAAAAAGGGAATTAATACAGAAAATGAAAGAAAGAAGAAAGAGTCGAGGGAGGAGGAAGGTGAGGAGTGTTTGTTTTCATTTGCAGAATATGAAATATGAAGAGGCGAGTTGAAAACTTGAAGGAGAAAAAGGGGGAAGGAGAGAAACTTTGGTGCACGACCAATCACAAAGCAGGTACACACCCCCTCGGGCACCGCATCCCTCCCTCTTCTCCTTCCCCGACCACACCTCCTTTCTCTGTGCTGAGAGAGCATGCGGATAGTTGGCTGTATAGTGTCTGTGGTGGAGAGGCCCAGAGAGCCGGCGAGAGGGGAACTGAGATCAGTTAGAGACAGTGATCTGGGAACAGAGAGGGTTGAAGAAGTTTTGGGTTGTAGAGTAGAAACAAGGTGAGAAAGAAGGGGTTATAGTTTAAGTCTTAGTTTGGAAGAGACAGGACAGGCAGTCAGGGAGAGACACACAGAGAGAGACAGGGAACACCTGGACCAGCAGAGCGTTGAGTTACTTTCAGCTCTTTCTCTCAGTTTTAACAGTCACTTTCTGTCAGCTTGGCTGCAGAACAAAAGGTTGTGTTTGCTGTGATTTGAGAGGAGCATGTTTGACTGTATGGAGGCTCTGGGGCTGGCCCCTCGGCCCCTCTTTGATGTGTCCGCACAAGGCTCCTGCATGCTCGGCAAGGCTACCCCTTACTTCTCCGGCCTGGACCCCTTCGCCTGGGCCGGGACCAGCAGCATTCAGTGTGAGTACTCCATCCTGTCCATCAGACTGGAACAGACCAGCTGTGTGTGTGTGTGTGTGTGTGTGTGTGTGTGTGTGTGTGTGTGTGTGTGTGTGTGTGTGTTCTTATCAGAGTCCTGGTTTTGTTATCATAGAGCTCTCTCCACAGGAAGAGTCAGATTCCTTTCGATTCTATGTACCCATTCTCACCCTGCTTTTTGTTTGTTTATGTGCTTAGTGTGCTTTGTGAGAGTGAGTGAGTGAGCCGGGGAGTGCATATTTATACATCATCGTGTTTGTTTTCTTTATGAATGACTTCACGTGATTGACAGCTCTGTTAAACAATTCGGGACCTGACCCGGCGACGTGTCCAGAAAACAACAACGTCCAAACAGAAACAGCACTGACAGATTGAAGGCAAATGGGCCTTGAAATCACACGGCTGTGATTTGGCCAATAAACACACATTTAGCTAGAAACAGACTACACAAAAGATAGATGATGAATGGCGTTTATGCAATAAGAGGAAGTTACTCAAAACTAGAATACACTTTTAGTAATGTTCTTCTGAAGAAAGGATGACTGTGAGAATGACTAGTCAGTTGTTAATAGATGAAATATGAGTCACTAGAAGCTGTTTCCTAACACAAAACGTTCTTTTGACAACTTCTCAAAAGAGCGGAGTAAACAAGGCACAGATTGCATCAGGTATTAAGATACAGTGTTAGTCACACAGCCAAATACTGCGAAGATAAATGAGAAAGAAACACGCTATCTGGCACAATAATAAGCAGCTTTTGTTATTGTCATGGAGTCCACTTTCAGACTCTTTGATTACACTTGGCTTTGTGGGTTTGGAAAATCAAACATTGACTTTATCTATCTATAGAAACTGACCTGCTGAAGTCTACTCACACATTTTCTTATGTTCATAATATCATTCTTCACTATGTGGGATGTCCCCGCTGAGCACCTTGAGTCTATTTATCTTCAGTAATTATTTAGATACCAGGGCATCGAGCACCGTCAGGCCCTCAGTGCTCGCTAATGATGACGGATGAGCCGCCAGGATGACAAACACCACAGCAGGGCCTGTTTCAACTCGCTAAGGAGCTTCGCCAGATGCCAGCCTGAAAGACAAATGACCACAAATGTTCATCGATCATCTTTTCTTTATATTAAAATCAGTTTAGTTTCTTTGTTTCAGCTGTGAAGGGTTGCAGGTCCAGGTTTCTGCATGGACTTTAGGAACTGAAAAGATGTTCTGGACAGTAATGGACAGTAGCAAAGAGGAGTGACTCACCTCTGACATTCATGTCTTTTATTTCTTTATCGGACACATCAGCATATACAGTATATAACACAACCAATCTCTATCAGACATGAGGCTGGGATGGTGGACTGGAAATCCCGCTGCTTATAACTAGAGCTGAAACGAGTAGTCGATTAATTGATTAGTCAATCGACAGAATTAGAGCTGCAACACTATCAAATTAATCATAGTCTATTTTGATAATCTATCGATCGGTTTGAGTAATTAAAAAAAAGTTGTAATTCTCTGATTCCAGCTTCTTAAATATGAATATTTGCTGGTTTCTTTACTCCTCTGTGACAGTAAACTGAATATCTTTAAGACATTTGAGGACGTCATCTTGGGCTTTGGGAAACACTGATTTTTCCCAATTTTTCCGACACATTATGGACCAAACACTAATCGATTAATCGAGAAAATAATCATCAGATTAATCAACTATGAAAATAATCGTCAGTTGCAGCCTTAGAGAGAATAATAAATGGCTATTTTGAAAATCGATTAATTGTCATTTTTCAAACAAAAACTCCAATCTCCGGCTGCAGCTTCTCCAATATGATGATTTGCTGCTTTTCTCTGTTTTATATCACTGACAATAAATAAATCATAAAAATTCATCTTTTTTGGACTGTTGCTCAAACAAAACAAGATGTATGAAGACGTCACCCTGGGCTCTGGAAAATTGCAACAGGCATTTTTGTTTTTTTATTTTACAGACCAAATGGTCAATCGATGAAATAATTGGTAGTTTAATAGATAATGAAAATAATAGTTGCGTCCCTACTTATAACGTTGACACCGCTGCATCATTTCTATGTTCTGATTAAGTGTTATTCACCAAACGGTAGGCCTTGATGGCACACTTTGTTCTACAATTGCTGGTCTATTTTTAATGGAGATCATGTAACTCATTTATTCTAAGATTTCACGTTTTTAATTATTTAAGTCAGACAGTAAAGATAATCAATATTATGGTCAACCTCTTTAGTCTCAGTGTGTTGCCTCTGTGAGAATTCAAGCAAATAAAACCTACTTCACCACCTTTCCTTAATTCCCACTGACCCTTCGACATTGATAACTTTGTCAACGTTTAAAGAAAGAAAGAAGGTCCATATTGTCACCAGCCCTCATTGGACAGTGAATAAAAGTTTGCTTTTCCAGCGCTGCTCTCGGTGAACATTCACTGTTGGACACTGCGACTCTAAATTCCTGAGAGCATTTTGGCCTCTGTGTCTTTTTGACATGAGCTTTCTCTCCTGTGTGTGTGTTAAAGGGGAGGGGGGTCATCTTTTCCTGTGGTTTTTTTTTTTATGTGAGGCAGTTCAGCACCTCTCTGCCTTCCTTTGTTTCAACGTCAGGAGGCATTAAAGGGAGCGGGGACATGCCAAAGTCTGTCCGCTCTCTGTCACTGCCTCTTGTGCAGTGGAGGAGGAGGTGTAGAAGGTGGAGGAGGTGGGTTCTCCTCTATGTGACATTTGTTTTTCTCCTCTTTTGAAGATCCCCGCCCCG
>CAKAOI010052715.1:51904-95561 GCA_916701655.1 Sebastiscus albofasciatus
TCTGATTCCAGCTTCTTAAATGTGAATATTTTCTGGTTTCTTTACTCCTCTGACAGTAAACTGAATATCTTTGAGTTGTGGTCAAAACAAAACGTTTGAGGACGTCATCTTGGGCTGTGGGAAACACTGATCTGATATTTTTCACCATTTTCTGACATTTTATCGACCAAACAACTAATCGATTAATCCATTTGAGAATAATGTACATCATTGGATTATAAAGATTAATGTTTACATCACTTTAATGTTGCAGTTTTAAAGCCTTATTTTACCTTACTACATAACAATATATCATCTATTTGTTGATTATATTTTGTATTATTAATCTGAATCTGCAAAGTAACTAAATCATCAAATAAATGTAGTGGCCTGAAGACAGATACGTGCCACGACAGCGTGTTCCCCAGACGTGCCAGCGTGGGCGAGGGCCCGTTCATCGCTGCTTGCAGCTTTAATTGTCATTGTTTTGTGTTAATTGAGTTCCAATAATACATATGTACATACATTTGCATAAAGCAAGCATATATGCACGCTCCCATGTTGATAAGAGTATTAAATACTTCACAAATCTCCCTTTAAGGTACATTTTGAACAGGTAAAAAATGTGCAATTAATCACGATTAACTATGGACAATCATGTGAGTAATCGAAATTAAATATTTTAATCAATTGACAGCCCTAAAAGTGATATAACATGGATATGTGGTCTGGTGTTGGATTCTTGCCTGTTTGTCCTCCTGCTGCTCCTCCCTCTCTTTCTGGGCCTTCCTGACACTGGCCTTTAGCTCCTGGAGTTCTCTCTTAGCATCGCTCAGCAGCACCTGCAGGGGGCAGCAGCATTAAGATCATCTGAACACCTACACCTCTGACCTGGCTTGTCCTCTTTTCTGCTGTTGTTGATCGCATGGCAGTGAGGAGAAATGTTTACTCGCTGTTCATGGAAGCTTGTCTATTTGTGCCTGCATGCGAGTAATGAAAGAGCTACGCTGAACTCTGGCATCGTTCTACAGTTTCCAAAATGTAATCTGAGCAACTGACGATGCAGTTTTGTGGCACATGAGCAGTTATATTTAGAGCTGAATGTGTTTGTGTGTTGAATAATAGTGACTGCGATGCACTTTAACCCCCTGAGATCCACCGATCCCGACCCACTTCACTGTCTTTCAGTAGCAGGTTCAGCTTTAGAGCTAGAGAGAAGGTACTGATATTACATGAAACTAGAAAACCTAAGGAATCCATTAACACCATGTCATGTTAGCTTGTCAGGAAGGAGGCTCAATAACACTCCAACGTTAAGCTAAATTTTGGTGAGGAAAAACTCGCATGGCCATTTTCACAGTCCTTTGACCTCTGACCTCAAGATATGAAAATGAAAACTCTTGTGGGTTTAATGAGCCAATTTCTTTTAATTTGGCCTCACTGTATAAAATGACCTGTGGTGACCTCTAGGATAATCACAGCCTCATGAAACGTTCCAGCCACAAACTAGAGACCTAGAGCACTCAAGAGGATGGATGGCAGTTTCCAGAACAGAAGTGCTCGCTATCCAATCACCGAAACATGCAAAAGTAAAGTAAATTAATCTCAGAGGGTTAATTTACTTACTCGATTGCAATCTCTTTCTTGCCCGAGCTTTGCTTCGAGTTTCTCCCTCTCCATCCTCTCCTCCTGGAACCACTCCTCCTTCCTCTGCACCTCCCAGCTCAGATCTTGTAATTTCTTTGCATCCGTCTGCATTAAAAAAAGCAAGTTTAACAGCAAACTCAGGTTGACATATACTGTAGGTGTGTATGTGCTTTTCTGTATCCTCACTTCTGCTGCATGTTTGTAAGCCTCTCTCTCTAAAGCCCAGTTGGCCCGCTCCTCCCTGAGGACCAGGTTCTCCTCTGACAGCAGCAGGGTGAGCTGGGCCACCTGCAGCCGGGCTTGATGCAGCTCGGTCTGGGTGTGACCCTGACGGGTGCCTAGATCTCTCAGCTCCCTACGCAGACTCTCGGCTACATGCTCACTGGCATCCAGACGCTCCTGCAGCCCTCGTACCTCCACCAGAGAAGTTTCGTTCTCCACCTGCACAGAGACGAGATGAGAGGGAACAGGGAGGTGAAAACAAGTACTACTTGACAAGATGACACCTAACCATTTAAATCTGGCCTGGTTCCAGTTAGTCTTGTGTGGCAGAGCTGCCTGTCCTCTTTCGCCCTCTGACGAAGCTGTTTTCAAGAAGCAGCAACCAATTACCTGCAGACACTTTCTCTTTTCCTCATCGTGTTTCATTTGACTGGATGTTTTCTTCAGTCTCTCCTTCAGCCTGTGGGACAAAATGTTAGTTGTAGGCCCAAAGAAATAAAAATACCAAGACAAATGTTTAAGCTAGCATATGTCCAGTGGTGGAATGCAACTAAGTACATTTACTCAAATACAATTCAAGAGTTTTATTTGTCACGTACTCTTACAGGATGTGCAGTAAAATGCAAAGTGGCAGTGCTCACAGGATTGTGCAAAGAACTATACAAAAATATTTAAAGTACTGTACTTAAGTACAATTTTGAGGTACTTGTGCTTTATTTGAGTATTTCCATTTTATGCCAGGCCTACTTTCTATCCCACTACATTTGAGAAGCAAATACTGTTTACTTAACTACTTTTATTTGATAGCTTTAGTCATTAGTTACTTTGCAGATTCAGATTATTAATACAAAGTAATAATCAACTAATAAATGATGATATATTATTATATTATAATTAAGCTATCCAGCAATATAGACAATCATTGAAATAAGTTCCAGCTTTACCAGCTGCAACATTAAAGTAATTAACATTACATTACATTAATTCATCCATAATTATAACCCAATACTATAATATCCATTTTTTTTGAATGAATCATTCTGCATAATGACTATAACTTCTGGTACTTGAAGTATATTTTGGCAGTAATACTTTTACTTAAGTAAGATTTTGAATGCAGGACTTTTACGTGTAACAGAGTAATTCTACTCTGTGGTGTTACTACTTTTACTTAAACCTGCAGTAGGCAGAAAGTTTTTGGCATCATTGTGCAAAACTTCCATAATAACCTTTCACCATACTGTAATTCAAGTGTTCTGAGAGAAAACTGGACTTTTGCACCTCAAGTTTCTTCCACCACTGCATATGTCTCAAACACTTGCCTTTCCAGCTCCACGTTTTCGTCTTTCTCCCTGTCATTCAGGACCTTGATTTCCTCCTCCAGGTCTCTGATTCGCTGCTGACCCTCAGCTTTTTCAGCCATTAGTTTACTCAGTTCAGAGGTCAGATTTTCCTGACTATATTTCACATTCTTTTAATGTTGTGGAGAGAAGAAAAAATAATTATACATTATTTTTCCATGTGTGTATTTTTAACCAAAAAGCTACTGAAATTTAGAACTTTGGAGGTAAAAATGAGACGGCTACCCCGAGAAATGTGGTGGCCTGAGCTGTCTGTACCTTGTGTTTTCCCTCTATCTTCTTCAACATGTCACTGTTGTGTCTCAGGTTGTCTCTGAACTCTGAGATCTCCTCCTTCATTGCTTGTCTTTCAAGTTCCCACTCCTCCCTTGCTTTTCTGCTGTTCTCTTTCTCATTCTCCAACTCCTCTTTTGCCGCGTCAAGAGTCTGCTGTATATCCGCTTGTTTTTTCCGGCTTTCCTCCAGCTGACTCTGTTCACGACATGAGGAGAGAGACGGGGAGATTCAAACACTTTAACATAAAATGGATAAATTGTCATGCTAGTGGTTCTGGTACACAGTAGTTGCACTAAAGGGCCGTGCTCTTATTATTACTATAAAGGGAAGAGTAGCTTATCAGGAATGTTTGAATGCAATAGTGAAGTTTTTTATTATTTCCACCTGCAGCAGCTGAGCCCTGGGGATGACCAGGAGCAGCTCCTCCTCTCCGTCCTCCTCCTCTTGTTCCTCCTTCAGAGTCTCCAGCTCCTCCAGCGGCTTGGGAGCACGGAAAGTGAAGGTGCGACTACGGGCACACACCTTTCCCATCTTATCCACATATATAAACTGATACTCTGCAGCACTGGGGCGCGGCAGGTAGGATGCTGTATCAAGTAGATATATAATGTATATTAGATGAATATTATTATTATATAATTAGAAATATTATATTTAGATATTAATAACAAAGATACAACGTTTACATGCACACTAATATTCCACTATTATTCCGAATGTAATATTCTGAGTTTGATACGAGTCATGTAAATAGCATATTCCGTTTGGATATTCTGAATTAAGCTTTATTCTGAATGGAACATTTTCCGATTAAGACGTGGAATATGCCGATATTATTCAGGTTTTAGGAGCATCTTTTTGGACATGTACACAGTCCCAAATTGTGGAAAAACTTGCAAAAACTCTCACGAGACTCATTGCCCGACGATTTATCCTAACCTTAACTATTCAAGATCATCAATGTCTAATCTTAACTATTCAAGGTCAATGCCTAACCTTAACTATTTGAGGTCGGATCTTAACCTTCTAACCATCTTGCGAGAGTTTTGCAATTTGTGCTTTACCTTCTAGATACAACCTTCATTGTACACAAACCAACTAGCCGACAGTTTGCAGCGATACATGACCAAAAGAAAAGCCCACATTTCTGGTCAGAACACAGCTACTTTTAAACATGATGAAAGACTTGGATATCAACAGGTTTGTGCATATACTCCGACCTTTTCAAGAAGGTGGTTGAAGGAATGAAATGAATTTCTCAATAAGTCGGCATTGGCAGTGGTGTTTTTGATGTATTAAACATTTTTTGTTCCAAGTTAATGCTGTGAGCAGACCTTCAGATGTTAAACTATCTGCTGTGATGTGGCGGTGTACTTCAGGGTGTGTCAGTACACTGTGCCATCACTACTGGGTGTGGTTACAGGTACGACAGAGTACACATCTGACCACACCGAACCATCAGTAATGCAGTGTGTGGACTATTGAATTATGTTTTTAAATGTTTGGATGAATTCTTACCCTGGAAAAGTACACAGCAGTTGACACTGGTACCCTGCGTGTAGCCTTCAGGAACAAGAACCCATGTATACGTGTGATACTGTTTGACTGAAGAACAGCCCACCTGTGGCATGATAACAAACACATTTTAGACCATAAAAACATACAGGATGTTCCTCCCCACCACTACCCCGTGACACAGAACTTATTTTGCTAAGATGTTTTCTGTTTCAGTTGTGGGAGGAACGGTGCTAAAGTGGGTGAATTTACCTCGAAAATCCCTATCCAGTCACTGCTGCTCCACTGATGGTCAGAGGTCAGACTGTAGTGGCACTCCACTCTGGTTTGGGGGAAGTACAGTTGCCCCACATTACGAAACACCACCGAGGCCTGTTTATCCATGGTAATGGGAAGCTGCGCTCTTTAGGAAGAAAACAGACATGGTGGATCCAGGGAAATGAGCTCCAGTTTCAGTCTGGAGGAGAACAGCTGATGAAAGGTGATAGCAGAGTCAGATCAGGAATGCAGCTTCATCACAACACCAGCCGTCTATATGGCCATACAATATGTTCATAAACAACAAGCTTGTTAACCTACTGAGCGCTGAGGTTATACCATGTAATCTGCAAAAAAATATGACACTGCTGCATTGTGTAGGCTGCTTATGTGAGGATGAATATATAAATTCTGATGATAAATTCATTATTGAAACACAGTTTTTAGAATTAGTTATTGATCATAAAAGACAGCCCTTAGCCAACTAATAGTTATGCTTTATATTCCAATACTGAAACAATGATTGTTTACCATGTCTTATATTTAATTCCTAAAAAACACCAACCAAAGCTAGTAAAGTAGTCAGTCAAATAATACATGCTCTTAAATATGTGCTGTTAATTAAAAAATTTGAATAAAAAATAAAACATGTTCATCCCTTCCTTTTTCTTCCTATTCACAAGTTAACAGATAAATCTTGTCTTTTGTTATTTGTTTTATTAAGTGTAGTTCTATCTGCTATAATTTAGTATTCAAGGCTTTCTAAGAACATGTGATAGCTGTATGCTTAATTTACAAATTTACAAATTACCTTTGTGGTGTTCATGTTTTTCTTACCTTATTCTGCTGAGAAAATGAATGCAATGTCTTTTCTGCTACTCATGAAGGATAGAGCTGTGGATCAATCTGTAGAAGGTGATGAGCAATCTTGTCTTGTACCAGAGTTTCACAACATGTAAAATAAACTAGTGATGCTGGGTGACTCATGGGAGACTCATGGGAGACTCATGGGAGATGCAGTTTATGAGTGCTCAGCTCATCACAAGGCCAAGCAGTGCTGTGGACTTCAACTCCTATTATAGGACTTAGTTATGGGATACAGGATCTGCTGCTGGTGGTTATTGCTCATTGCAATTCTCAGTAGTGGCAGTGGGGGGTGTGAGGAAAGGGGGGCACTATGCTAAAGGCTGAACCTTTCTCTTAATAACAACTTAAGTGAACCCACTGGCCTGGAATCAGTGAAGGGCATCAAAATGTCAGAATCCCCAGTCCAACAACAGACGTCCACAATATGATGATGCAAACTGTGGATATTTCCTGCATTTTCCTGTAAAACTGCTCTGAAAATACTGAAGCAAAGATGAGCTTCATTAGTTCTCAACAGTGTTTTGTGTAAAAACTCATGTCATTTCCGTGTCTCAGTGATTTGGATACATACTACACATTTCATATTTTGTAAATTTGACTTTTATTCTCAAACTGTGATTGCGCAAGAATCATGGTCCCACTTGTGAACACTTGATGGCAGCGTAGTTTTAGCACAAACCCACAGTCAATGAGTTTTGGTTTCGTGCTTTTGGGGGACAAAAGTAAATCAAAACAGAACCCCGATGACTATCAGATTAGTTTATTAAAACTGTTGGAGAGATGAATGCAGGTCTGCCCGGTGAAGAATGGACACAATATCCCTGTTAACACAGATCCAGCTCATAGTATTATGTCATGACTAGTGGTGAAGTTTTCATTTAGATGTCGTTATTTTAGAATAAATCACTTGCTCTCACATCTTCAGCCCTTCTAGGACCTATGTCTCTTTAAATGCCAGAAAAACTCTGCTCTCCGTGTGTTATTGGTGAGAAATGTGATTTAAGTTTTTGCTTTCAGTTGCGGGAAGACAATAGCTGCTGAAAGAAGAAACTTTCAAACCCATTTTTGTCACAGCCTTTTCACAGCAACCATTTTAATTTATTGTAGTAGGTAAAGCACGTTACGAATAACATTAATGATGGCTCTGTTGATGTATAACAGACCGTTGCTATGGGCGCAGTTCTGATGTTGGACTCTGGTGGACCGTTTTTGTGTCAAATAATTGATTTCTTAAGTAAGTAGCCGTGTAATAAGCGGGATAATGTACAGCTAGCGGGCCATTGTGGTGAAATAAACCCCGAGACGGTCACGTCCGGGTGATGCGGCACCCGGACGTGACCGTCTCGCAATGCCCTGTCTGGGTTTATTTCACAACAATGAGCGACTCGCTGTACATTATCCCTTACTCAGCATATTATCATGCTAACGTGCAAAATATCAGCCTTAGTTAGTCAGTCAGTTAGTTAGCCTTCATCTTTGAAGCACCAGAGGCAGAAAATCTCATATTTCATCATTCTGTTTATTGAAAGAGTGATACACAGAGTTCATCAAATTGTGGATAAAATGTGTAAACATTAACAAATAAAACACATTATCAAAATAAATGACGATTAAAACGACATTTAAAAAAAAGAAAAGAAAAAGAACAGTCTTGTACAGGGATCCAGCCTGAACAACACCTAACTATCAACTCAATAGTTTTGTCATAACCATATTTCTCATTACCTCTAATGTCACCATTCAAAAACTACAGTAGGACAGTAAAGTGTGTACTTGTTTTTCTTCCTGAGGATGGCACCTTTATGGATTTTGTTTGAAACAAAGAACATGCAAGACCTTGTTTACATAATGTATGAAGAAAAGTTGACAATTGTTCAACTTGGTAAATTAATACCTTTTGAAGATCAATCAAAATGTCTGTGTGCATTCACAGTACTGCATTTTGAAATCAATTTTTCTATTGTCATGTTTAATGCTCAGTGTGTGTCCCAATATGCATCATTAGCTAATACATATTGAGACAGGCTGTTTCTGTGGTAAGGCTTCATTTAAAGTTTCACACACATTTTAAGTATAGGGCATTTTGATGAATGCAATTACCTGACAAGAACTCTTGAACACTGCATTTTCATCATCACCCTGAGCTTACCCTTTGACTAGAAACCTACAAATGTATCCAGAGCACTTTGTACCAGCATTAGTGTTTATATTTAGTTTTACAGGGCTTAGTGTGCACTGATCTGTAAAGAAAACCCATCTCGAAATGAAGCGACAGATCGTCACAGAAGAAGAAGAAAACTGACGTGTTTGCAGCAGTAGTGATGGCAGACGTTGAAGGCATGACGAGCTCTCCTTGGAGCTGCTCAGACGCAGACTGAGCTGTGAGGAAAAATGTGAACCTGAGTCTCTTACTCAAACTCCTCTCATCATAATCCATTGTCAGAGTAAAGGCACTCTATTGATGAGGCACGTTCAGCAGCGACAAGACGCCAAGTTCTGCCAGCTTAGCTTTGGCTACTTCCTCCCAGCCCTTATTGGCTAGCGGGTTCCTGGGCGACGGATGCATGATGCCCTCGACCTTCACGTTGACACCTGCTGCTGACAGAGCTCGCCGTGCCCGCTGCTCTGCCACCCTTCCAACCCCGATCACCATGGAGACGCCCAGTGCCTCCACCGCCTGGCACAGTGCAATATCACACAGGGCCAAGAGGGCTTCTCGTTCACCTGCAGGCAGCTCGGGGGGCGTTAAATTCTTCCCACTGGCAGCGATGAAGATGAGCGGGCATAGATTGTGCACAAAGCAGTGCTGGAAGAAAAGCGCCGGTTCACCGCACAACTTCTTGAAGAAGCCCCAGAAACGTGCGCCACTCACTTCCTTCTGAGTGCAGGCGAGTCCTGTGATCCGCCGCTTTGGATGCTCGTCATCAGGATGACCGACCTCCCCTGTGATCTTCAGCCAATCAACAACTGACCTCACTTCTCCGAAGGGGACCTGTGCAAAGAAACGTAGATCATTTATATTATATATCATTATATATTTATATTTATTTTTTTGGACACATCGTAGATACAACATTTACTGCTTGAAACAAGTCAGAGGAAGTAACCCGACTCTGGTGATGAAAACTGGGAAAATATAGCTCAAACTGGGAGACTGGGAAACAGTAGGAACATGACTCATATTCATTTTGATGCATGATCCCTCCACAGCACAGGTATTCAAAACAGATAATTCATATTGTATGTTTCACTTTCTCATTTTACAGCTAAACAGTACACTACAAGATGTTTCTGAAAACATTTGAGGTGAGGAATAGGCATTACAGTAACAGAATATTGATCTATATTTAATCAGTGCTGCCTAGTTTGACCGTTTGATCGGAGTTTGTGAGTGATTGACAGCTGCTCAGAGACGGCAGGCTCCAGATCGGCTCTGATTGGTTGTTGCAGATGCCGTTAGGAGCACCGGAGGACACAGAGGCACATGATGTTTTTTTCAGATTACCTGTCTCATGCACTACTGTCAGGATATAGTGACCGTTTTATAAAAGATAACTTTTCTTTAAAGGGACTGTTTGTAAGCATCAGAAATTGGTTGTAACAGCAACACCTGTGGCCGTTAAGTCAACGAAAGTCAGCGTCCTGTTGCTCGCCCTCGCCCGTGTGCGCGCGCTAACTGAATGTGAGCAGCATCCGTCAAAACAGTGAGGCGACACACGTCAGGTAAAACCACAATATCACTCTATATTTCAGCTGCTTGGCAGTAATGTTAGCTGACCAGACGGAGGTCTCTCCATGAATCACTGCTGATCCTATTGTTGGCTTTTCCTGCCTCAGCCTCCCGACCGCAGCCGGATGGCGAGTTGAGCGAGCGAGAACGAGCGCGGCGTGTGAGTGAAGGCAGGCAGGCAGAAGAGCAGAATACGGCAGAGACTCCGGCCCTGGAGACCAAAGCTACGGTCTCCTCCAGGTCCTCCGACCACGGCCAACACTGTTTAACAGACGGGCTTCACTAGATATAACTTTGTGGTTTTGGTGCTTCCGTGTAGTTTGTGTTGGAGTCTTGTCTGAACAGCGTAGCCACACGCGAGCGTGCATGGGACACCGGCCCGGATTGATTTATACGTGTAAGAAGTTACAAGCAGTCCCTTAAATCATATTTGCTCCAATTCTACCTATTGCAGCTTTAACCTGACCCATTTGTTTCACAGAACCATCTGAGAAGCTCATTGGAAACTGTTTGGAAAAGGCCAGGTGATTGGATGACCTATCTGTCAATCAAAGTGTAAAAAAAACTGAATATGTTTCTTTCGGGGCCCCTGGTGGTCTGCAAGAGGCGAGGCTACTCCAGCTGAGCATGAGTCTCACTGTTCTTGTTGTTTGGGGTAGCTTCCACATTCAGTCCATCATGCATCAGCCTACTACTAAACTATCCATGCCCCTATGCTCATCTACCTGTGACATGCATAATGAGAGTATGTAGATGCTGGTCTCACCCCAGTCTGAGCCATGCCGAAAGGTCCCGGATTCATCCCCAGAAACAGGATCCTCTGTCCGGGCTGACAGTACGTCTCCACGTAGCAGCGGTGCGTGTCCCAGGCGTACTCCAGCGGGTTGTAGATGAACCGGACGGGCTCGCTGAAGGAGAGCCGCCGGAGATGGGCGTTCAGCTCCAGTTCGACCTGCAGGAACCTGGAGGAGGGAGTCACGTTGAGCTGCTCCGGTGCTGCAGGTTTTACTCCCGATTGATCCTTTGATTCACACAAAGACAGCAGTCCTTTGTCTCCATCTCCACCAGCGAGCTCAGCCGGGACTGCTGCAGATGTGTCACCCGACATCTTTAATTGAAAAGCGTTTTACACGAGGGCTGGATTGTCCGATAAAACCACAACATTTACACTTTATCACAACTCCCCTAAAAGGTTTGTGTACAGTGCTGCAGGCTTCTTCTTCTTTGGTGTTTATTGGCGGTTGGCAAACCAGCCTATAGGTGCATTACCGCCACCTACTGGACTGGAGTGGGGAGCAGTAGATTGGCAGGAAAAAATAAAAATACAAAATAATAAAAATAAAAATAAAAATAAAATAAATAATAACTGACAAAAATAAAATAATAATGGTAATAATAATTAAGTGTGGAGCAGTAGACTGGCAGGAGAATAAATAAATAAAATTAAAATTAAATAAAAAATAAATACAATTTAAAAAATATATAAATTAAAATTAAAATTAAAAATTATAATAATAACTAACTAAAATAAAATAATAATAATAATAATTAAGTGCGGAGCAGTAGACTGGCAGGAGAAAAAATAAATACAATTTAAATTAAATTAAATAAAAAATAAATACAATTTAAAAAATATATAAATTAAAATTAAAATTAAAAATTATAATAATAACTAACTAAAATTAAATAATAATAATAATAATAATTAAGTGCGGAGCAGTAGACTGGCAGGAGAAAAAATAAATACAATTTAAATTAAATTAAATTAAAAATAAATACAATTTAAAAAATATATAAATAAAAATTAAAAATAATGATAACTAACTAAAATAAAATAATAATACTAATAATAATTAAATTCTCTCCATTATTCCTGTTGCCCTTAAGTAATTAATTAGAAGATTGTGTACTTTCTTAGATGTCTTTCCCAACAGATTCCTTCATGTAATATTTCCATCATTTACTCCTACATGTTTCTGCAGCGCTGTAGGCTTTTGTTGACTTGTATTGATAAGTGTGTGCAAACCATCTTTAAAGGTGCATACCGCCACCTACTGATTCGGTCAAAACCGAGTAGGCTATATGGCTGGACCGTATATTGACTATACTGTGACTTATTTTATTTTTTCAACAAACTACTACGATTTTCATTTGACATACTATACTATGACTTTTGAACTTTTTTGACGTACTATACTATCACATTTTTTTCGACATACTATACATTGACTATTTTTGTATTTTTTGAACATACTATACTATGCCTTTTATCACATACCATACATTGACTTTTTAAAAAAAAATTTGCATACGATACTATGACCATTTTTAGACATACCATACTATGACTTTTTTTTTGACGTACTATAGGATGTTTTTTTTCTACATACTATACTGACTTTTTTATCACTTTTTTCGACATACTATACACTATGACTTTTTTATCACTCTTTTCGGCATACTATACAATGCCTTTTTTCGACATACTATACTATGACTTTTTTTATTATACGACATATCATATGACTTTTCTTCAAATTACTATTGTTACGCCCCACCCTCGGGCAGCCCTATTGGGGCGAACAACACTCTAACACTGACCCAAATCAATCACATAAGATATTTTTAAAACACTCAAATCCATAAGATTTATTAACAAAGAAATACAAATAAGACAATACAAAAATCATAGGCTGAGAGGCAGCAAAACCAGCAGTCCCCACACCAGAGGCCTCTCCCTTCTGCTGCTGGCGCAGGAGCTTTTATGCACTTCCTTCACAACCTCGTTTAGCAAAAGCAGCACATCTGGCCACACCGTTGACCTGGACAGAGCTACTAGAGAGGGAAAAGGGACAACAGCACGGAAAACACATACAGCCGTAACAACTATACTGTGACTTATTTTATTTTTTCAACAAACTATACTACGATTTTCATTCAACATACTATACTATGACTTTTGAATTTTTTTGAGGTACTATACGATCACATTTTTTTCGACATACTATACATTGACTATGTTTGCATTTTTTGAACATACTATACTATGCCTTTTATCAACATAATATACATTGACTTTTTAAAATTTTTTTAGCATATGATACTATGACTACTTTTTTTCAACATAGTATACTGTGACTTACCAAAACAATTGTAACATACCATACTATGACTTTCTTTGACATATTATACTATGAAATTGAGATTTTTTTTGCGACATACCAAACTATGACTTTCTTTCGACATACTATACTTTGACTTTTTTTTAATTATTAGACATACTATAATATGAATTTTTATTTTTTTTATTATATGACTTTTTTTTCAACATACCATACTGTGACCCTGGAGGTCAGCAAATTTTGTAGTCAAGGCAGCATGGGACTCATCTGCTGGTTTCCATGACAGCCTTTTAAGCTTTCTGCATTTGTCTCTGTGATTTGCTGTCTGGAAAACTTTTTCATTCTGTAATCGGCTTCACCGCAGAAGCCAATTGGACTGCCATACTCCACCATTAATTACTTGAGTGCCACCTCTATCGAGCTCCACACTGCCCTTTGGTCAATCTGCTTATTTGTCTTGACATGTGAGTCACTTGTAAGGGGTGAGATACTACCTTCTCTCACCTTATTCTGTAATCAGCTTCACCGCAGAAGCCAATTGGACTGCCATTCTCCACCATTAATTACTTGAGGAGTGCCACCTCTATCCTGCTCCATGGTACCTTGGGGTAACTCTGCTTATTTGTTTTGACATGTGTGTCACTTGTAAGGGGTGAGATACTACCTTCTCTCACCATATTCTGTAATCAGCTTCACCGCAGAAGCCAATTGGTCTGCCCTTCTCCACCATTTTGTACTCGAGGAGTGCCACCTCTATCGAGCTCCACAGTGCCTCGGGGTCAATCTGCTTATTTGTCTTGACATGTGTGTCACTTGTAAGGGGTGAGATACTACCTTCTCTCACCTTATTCTCTAATCGGCTTCACCGCAGATGCCAATTGGACTGCCATTCTCCACCATTAATTACTTGAGGAGTGCCACCTCTAGCCTTCTCCATGCTACCTTGGGGTAACTCTGCTTATTTGTTTTGACATGTGAGTCACTTGTAAGGGGTGAGATACTACCTTCTCTCACCTTATTCTGTAATCATCTTCACCGCAGAAGCCAATTGGACTGCCATTCTCCACCATTAATTACTTGAGGAGTGCCACCTCTATCCTGCTCCATGCTACCTGTGAGTCACTTGTAAGGGGCGAGATACTACCTTCTCTCACCTTATTCTCTAATCGGCTTCACCGCAGAAGCCAATTGGACTGCCATTCTCCACCATTAATTACTTGAGGAGTGCCACCTCTATCGAGCTCCACACTGCCCTTTGGTCAATCTGCTTATTTGTCTTGACATGTGAGTCACTTGTAAGGGGTGAGATACTACCTTCTCTCACCTTATTCTCTAATCGGCTTCACCGCAGAAGCCAATTGGACTGCCCTTCTCCACCATTAATTACTTGAGGAGTGCCACCTTTGGTCAATCTGCTTATTTGTCTTGACATGTGAGTCACTTGTAAGGGGTGAGATACTACTTTCTCTCACCTTATTCTCTAATCGGCTTCACCGCAGAAGCCAATTGGACTGCCCTTCTCGACAATTAATTACTTGAGGAGTGCCACCTCTATCCTGCTCCATGCTACCTTGGGGTAACTCTGCTTATTTGTCTTGACATGTGTGTCACTTGTAAGGGGTGAGATACTACCTTCTCTCACCTTATTCTCTAATCGGCTTCACCGCAGAAGCCAATTGGACTGCCCTTCTCGACAATTAATTACTTGAGGAGTGCCACCTCTATCCTGCTCCATGCTACCTTGGGGTAACTCTGCTTATTTGTCTTGACATGTGTGTCACTTGTAAGGGGTGAGATACTACCTTCTCTCACCTTATTCTGTAATCGGCTTCACCGCAGATGCCAATTGGACTGCCATTCTCCACCATTAATTACTTGAGGAGTGCCACCTCTATCCTGCTCCATGCTACCTTGGGGTAACTCTGCTTATTTGTCTTGACATGTGAGTCACTTGTAAGGGGTGAGATACTACCTTCTCTCACCTTATTCTGTAATCATCTTCACCGCAGAAGCCAATTGGTCTGCCCTTCTCCACCATTATGTACTCGAGGAGTGCCACCTCTATCCTGCTCCACAGTGCCTTGGAGTCAATCTGCTTATTTGTCTTGACATGTGAGTCACTTGTAAGGGGTGAGATACTACCTTCTCTCACCTTATTGTTGGAGGTGATTTTTCACCTTGGCAACTTCAGGTTTAACTTGGAGTGGGATCTCCAGACCCTGGAGGTCAGCCACTTTCGTATTTTCTGTCTGGAAAGCTCTTTCAATCGTAATTTGGCCTCACTTTAGATGCCATTTAGACACAAGCAAATTAGCAATGATAATGAATCATTTGCCTCTTTAAACATAACATTTCTGAAAACTACCATACAAAAAAGAATTGTCTTAATGTAATTGATCAGCTGAGAATGTTCCATGACGATAGTTATTAGTTAAATGTTGTGCCCTATTCACCTGGGGTGTCTCTCCTTATATAAAGTCTTTGAAAATATATTGTCCAAAAGCTGTAGGCCTACCTGAGTTAGAAGATAATACCATACCTCTCTCCATACTGCTGGTTTCCTCCTATAGGTCCATGGTGCCCTCTAGTGGCGGTGTGTGCTATCTCTCTGCTGACTGCTCTTAACTGGCAAATCCTTTAGAAAGTTAGAGTTATATGATATCAGCAAGATTCGAGTTGGCTTTGATGGGCATTCCATTCTAGAACGTCTAAACGTCATGAATATTTAATGAGCTGCTCCAAAATCATCCAATCAAACAACTACATTAATATTCCCCTATGTAATTTCATCAATGGCGTGTTATTGGTGCGAGTGAACAGCAATATATTACACACCACATTACCACTGTAACATATGGACATAAACACCAATAAATCATCCTACCCCACATTATATGTTATGAAATGTATACAACCACCTTTTACCTATGAACTAAAGAGCCTGGCTTAGTGGCTAAATTCAATCCAACCCATTTAAATATTTGAGTCTTTCAGAGGCACTTGTTCCAAGATTTAGGATATATTTTTGCCCTGTGGTATTAAGATCACTGTATGTCGTGGTTTTAAAAAGGCTTTAACTATTTGCATGTCAGCACAGGTCTGAGGCAAGCAGCAAAATCACTAAAACAACAAGTCTACACAAAAGCAACTGCAAAATGCACATTCAGTGCTGTCATGTTAAATGTAGGCTATCCTTCTATTTATTCTAACAAAATAATTAATATTATTAATAATTAATCTATTATCTAGGGAAGTTTCATGGTGACATATGTTAATTAAACATGTTAACCCATATTCACCTGTAGTGTATTGCGAAATGTATGGAATACATATCTTTAATGACTGTTTTCTCAAAATTATTTTTCCTCATACTCTGAGCCAGACATCTCCACTTCAGTAGCACTAACATACACCAAACTTTCCAGTATCACTCCGATCTATATACTTAAGATTTTTACATAGGGGTTTGTTTATATATCATTCGTAGCCTGATTTATATATTTCATTCCTAAAAACATGGCGAAAATTGTTTTTTATGTGAGTGATAAGAGATAATCCAAAATCCCCTCTGTAAAAACCTTTGACTCTAATATGTCAACAAAGGGAAACAATTATTTTGAACCTGGCTTTATCCATATTCACATTTCTGTTCTGGAAATATATGCACATTAGCAAAGATAATGCCTCATATTGCTGCATACAATTTAAGAAAACTTGCAATTCAAAAAAATAATTGTCTTAATCTAGTAATCCAAATGGGAACGTTTCATGGTGATGTCTATAATAAACTCTACCTGAGTTAGAAGATGATATGGCGCTGGTGTCCTCTGGTGCTGGTCTGTGTTGTGTGTCTCTCTCTGCTGGACTCCTCTGCTCTGGATTCCAGACTATAACCTGAAAAGTTAGAGTTCTATTCTATTACGTCAAAAGATTCGATTGGGCTCCTTTGTTGATGCGCATTCCATTTTGAACGTCTATACGTCATGAATATTTAATGAGTGCCTCCAAAATCGTCCAATCAAACAACTAAATTAATAATCCCCGAATTAATTTAATCAATGGCGTGTTATTGGTGCGAGTGAACAGCAATCCATTACACACCACATTACCACTGTAACATATGGACATAAACACCAAGAAATCATCCTACCCCACATTAAATGTTATAAAATGTATACAACCACCTTTTACCTGTGAACTATAGAGCCTGGCTTAATGGCTAAATTAGATCCAACACATTTAAATATTTGAGTCTTTCAGTGGCACTTGTTCCAAGGTTTAGCATATATTTTTGCCCAGTGGAATTAAGATCACGCAGCATATACTGATTATCCTGGTTTTAAAAGGACTATTGTTTATATATCATTCATAGCCTGATTTATATATTTTATTCCTAAAAACATGCAGAAATTAGTTTTTTTTTATGTGAGTGATAAGAGATAATCCAAAATCCCCTCTGTAAAAACCTTTGACTCTTATATGTCAACAGAGGGAAACAATTATTTTGAACCTGGCTTTATCCATATTTACATTTCTGATCTGGAAATATACGCAAATTAGTGCCTCATATTGCTGCATTTTTAACATACAATTTAAGAAAACTTGCAATCCCAAAAAATAATTGTCTTAATCTAGTTATCCAAATGGGAAAGTTTCATTGTGATATCTATAATAAACTCTTGGAAAATGTATAGTTCAACATAGGACCTACCTGAGTTAGAAGATGATATTATGCTGGTGTCCTCTGGTGCTGGTCTGTGTTGTGTGTCTCTCTGCTGGACTCCTCTGCTCTGGATTCTAGACTATGGCCCTAAAAAGTTAGTTCTATACTAGAGTTCTATTCTATGACGTCAGCAAGATTCGATTTGGCTCCGCATTCCATTCTTGGTCGTCGAAACGTCATGAATATTTAATGAGCGCGTCCAAAATCGTCCAATCAAACAACTCCATTAATAATCCCCTAAGTAATTTCATCAATGGCAGTGCTATTGGTGTTTTGTTTCCTTATTTTCATCTTGCAGTATGTAAAATGTCTTTGAGAACTTTGAAAAGTGCTTTATAAAACCTGATGGATTCTTATTAAGTCAACACAGCCAATAAGCATACAAGAAGTCCTTTACAAATTCTTTTATTTCAGCATAATAGTAAGAAGCCTCTCCTCTGATTTTCATATAGTTGAAACTAATTGGATCACAAGGGTACATATTAGTTAGCCCATTTTACAATAATCATTGTAACATATTTTTTTAGGAAGTTATTCTTATGCACTCATTTTCCTACACAAAATAATCAATATCAAGATCCTATCTTAACTGAGGACCATAACTCTGCATGCAAGACTAATAAAAGAAAACAACTAATCTGTGATAGCTACTGTTATGCTGTTGTTCATCTAATACCATTATCAATATAATTTACTACAAATACCAGGGACTTCGTATAAAGAAAGAAAACATTTTCTTGCGGTACTACTGTCTCTAATGTCAAAATTACCAAACATACTGGGCTCTCAACTGTACTGATCCAAATGTTCTGTCCACCTTCTGTGTCAAGTTGAAGAGAAACAGGCTTTGTCTGAAACCTAAAATCTAGTACAGTCTGATGGGAAAAAAATATCTTTTGTCTTTTTTTCCTTTTCACTCCAGTGTTTACAATTTCATCAGAATAAAAAAAGGTCCTTGAAACAATCATCGAAATGTGATGTGAAACTCTCAGACAAATAAACCCTCAGATCCGTCTGAAAAATTAAACCTCAATCTTATAAACAAATGATCTGTGACTCAAGGATTCTATTGCATTTTAACAATGAGATTGATAATACTAAAAACAATAAAAGACAAAAAGGTATTAACAAGTGATGTCAACTATATACTGTATTGCCCTTTAGCCTTTTTAGTATGTGCTCGCACCAGCAGTATTCCTTCTACAGATTTGGAATAGTGTTTCCAGAGCATTTCTCAAACTTGGCCCCTTTGCTGCCACTGGGTTTGCCTTAATCTGATGAAAACACTGAAACCCATATCTACACACTTAAACCGTTGCACAACTTTGCCTTGATATCAATGGACCATTTAAGAGACATCTTCCCAATAATACTTTTGGTAAAATATCACTTAACTCAGTAATCTGCATCTCATTTGTATCGCACACAAACATCTGTTCATCCTCGAAATCAGAGACCAGATAATGCGCTTTGAGATTTCCATCTCCACATTCACTGATTCTTATCTGGACCTTTAAATAATATGAATTTTAAAAAAGTCCTATTGTCCCTTGAAATCAACCATGATAGTTTCTTGCTCTGGCCATCAAAGAACAGTTGAGATGTCTCGATATGTACATGTATGTTCAGCCAGCAGACTAATCCTACCACCAAATTGCTGACATTTCTGGCTTAAACAGAACAGCTACGACAACGCAACCACTATAGCTCACCAGTCACAGAAAGGATCAAGTTTGAGAAGCGTTTTTCAACAGGCAGCAAAGTGGCCCTGATCATCCAGCTCTCTGCTGACTGACCGTCAAAGACTTTCCACACAGTACGATCAAAGTTCATCATAGGTAAAAACAAAATGGTTTGTTACAATATCATTTAGTACTACAATGATTATTTGTGTATCAGCACTTACTTAAGGCTAAACCCAATGACATGACAGACATCCATTATTACACACCAACCACATAATATTTGGATAAAAAAAGGCAATTGTTAGTGTGTAGTAGAGTCAAGCAAGTGCTGATTCTGCTATGGTGTGCGACCAGCCAAAGCACTGCAGTGGGGAAACAATTTAGCACTACCGACGACTCACTGTCAAACTCCCCGGGGGGCTCCTTCAGGATTACATACCGTGTTACACTGTAATCAGTAACAATGACCCAAAATATTCATTATCATCATCGTCAAAAGACAGCCTCTCTCGACAGGAGAACACATTAGTCTTGTTTTAGCGCCACTGAAGCCATCAACATTCTGTAACCATGACAGCTTTAGGATAAAAAACACAAACAAAAAAAAAAAAACATAGCATGATGATGAAAGGCTGTCTCGTCTTAGTAAATACATCTGATCCACAATAATAAACTGTTGAGAAAAAAAGGCAAATGAAAAAAAACAAAAAAAACACACTAAGGCCACAAGATTTTGTATACCCCCGCTGATCTCACGATGAGAGTATCTGTACAAACAACATAATGGGACTTCAAGTGGCCAACCTGTGCTATTTTAGACCAGAATCTATGGACAGAGCAGGGAGAGACACCTTTCTGTTACGTACTGGACATCTGTGCCTATTTACTGTATATATACACAGCTGAACTTACAATAGCATGACTCTCGGTAAGTGTGGGAGGACGACTTGCCAAGGCTGCCATCCAGTGCCATTTCCTGAGTCACCAGCAACGTCACACACACGACACAACATGAGATACACAGGTGATACTCCTGTGACCCCATCCCTTCATGTCTGACACAGAGCCAGTCAACTGCAGGCTGCCCCTCTAATCATCCACTTCTTGGAAGTCCTGGTTTACAGTTATGAAGCACTGTTCGATATTACTTCTTTTTTTCTTTTCTTTTTTAAATAAACACTCACAAAGTTACTCAGGTTTCCTTAGGATTTCACTGAAAAGGTGGAACAGACTGTATTTGAACCAATTTCTAACGATCAGTTTGTTTTTGGCCCATTTTGTGCACCCAAAAAAAAAGAAAAGAAAACACTTAAGTCCCATAGTGAAATAATAATAAACATTTTCAATTATTTACACAAAGTTAGCATTAAAACTGTACCTCCTGTGTTGATAAATTCAGGGATCCTATTGTTCAAATCATAGTTAGACCAGATCTTGCTTTCAGTGAAATGTCTTAATGCATAGCACTATGTTGGCGACATTGACAAGCAAGATCTGGTCGACATGAGATGTCAACAGAGTGGGTTTCCTTGCTTTACCTGGAAGGAAAGTTCAGTTTTATCAATATCTGACCTAAGTGACAAACTTTTTGAGTCAAAATGGGCCACATGAGGAAAAATTAGAAAGAAGCTCAAATACTTTTTCCTCACCACTTCATCCCATTTTGATGCTAACACGTCAGGATAAACAATACCCACAGCCCTTCCCGAGTACCACCAAATGCAGATATATTTTGAACAACAATAAAAACTTTTTTTCTTTTTTGCAAAAATCAAATAGATTAAGTACAAAACAGGACAACTGTTCATCACAGAAAAGTCTCGTCTTTTAAAAAAATGGGGGGAGAAAAAGGAAACACAGTAAAAAGTCAACAAAAACAAAAACACAAATGTCCCTCTGTCATTAGTAATCCCAAGACTGGAGCTGCAAGATCAGTCTGTGCTAGAGTGTGGCGTCACTCAGCGCAGAGCTGAGAAGAAGAAGAAACCCTGTGGCTTGTCCCGGCTCTGGCGGTGTTGTGGATGTCGGGAAGGTGGAATGTCAGACCGCCAGTCGTCCTGGAGGGGGGTGCAGGGGACTCCAGGTCGGGGGTGCGGGTGGGGGTTCTTGGGGGTATGGGCGTGGTTCGCAGCATGGCTGGTTCTCTACTTTGGCTACGCCGCGACCCTGGCACAACCGCCGATGTCGCAACAGCCGGTCTGTCCTTGAAAAGTTCTTCATAACACACAAATTGGACATTATTTGGTAATTATACTAGTTAGTAATTCAATTCAATGTGTGTGTGGGGTGGGGGTAAATGTGGCCCTGTTCAGACCTGGTATTAACATACATCCTGGGGGATCCGATCACAAGTGGACAGCTCCGGGGGCATTCGTATTGTGCCGCTAAAGGTGAAATTCTTGGACCAGCGCAAGACGGGCGAAAGCATTTGCCAAGAATGTTTTCATTAATCAAGTATGAAAGTATGAAAGTAAAATAAGAAACTCACCAAGGTTGTTGGTTTGAAAATAAATAATGACGGTTCGAATTCATATACAAGTTTTTAAGTGCTTGAAGATCCAATCATCACTAAAGCGTATGTCATGCAAAAGAGCCAATAATAAAGTGGAATGGTCAAAATGTGTCATATTGACATTTAAGGTGTGTTCATCGATTCCCAATTCATGCATTTAGTAACATTCCAGCTTAAAAGTTGCCGTAGCTGCCGGTAGCCTTTGAGCGGCACAGTGAATTAAATCATTTCTCAGTCTATAGCTAGCTAACTGCTTCATTTGCTCGGCACAAGTAAGTCATTAAATTATTCAAAACACAAACTGGATAAAAAAATACATTGCAATTGGTCTTTGCGACTGGAAATGATGTACGTGTTCATTTGCATATATAGTGGGGAAGTGAGATCTGATCACAAGCGGTCACTCAAGGCGCATGTGGAGACGCATTCTAATGCCAGGTGTGAACTGACGTAGTTAGAGCTGTCCACTTGTGATCGAATCACCCAGGATGCAGGTTACTGCCAGGTCTGAATTGGGCCCCTGTTTCAATAGTTATAAAGACCAGGAAAAAATATCACAAAATCAATCTTCATATTGCACATTTTATACATCCAAATGCGACACAAAGAATGAATTTAAGCCACAAATGAGTACTATGATATAACATTTGGGTCACATTGCTTTGTTTACATTCGTGCATACCTGCTGGCACCGTTCACACTGGTAAGGCTTCTCCCCACTATGGACACGCTTGTGTCTCTCAAGGTGGTAGCGCTGGATAAACCTCATATCACACATGTCACAAGCAAATGGCTTCTCTCCTGAAAGAGCACACAAATACACAGTCAATGAATCAATTTTAGCGTCTTGTACCAACAAAACTGGGTGCAAATTTTCACTTACTAATCTTTTTTTATTTGCAAAATATATTTTCCAACACTTACAAAAATCTGTAAAATTCAACAGTGTAGTTTCAGCATCTGAAAATGTACATTCTAAAAGGCCTCGTCATCAACTCATTATGTGTAGATCAGAGTGGAATTTTGTGTTTTCTTGGCCCAGATCTACGCAACATAGTGGGCCCCAAAAACTGGGGCAAATATTTTTGAGGCTGGTTCAACATCCCATCAAATGACTTGACAATCCAAACTCGAGTTTGTTGTGACCTCGTTCTGTTGGAAGCGCCAGAGCCTTTCTCAGTAACAAGGGTACGGTAAAGGAACGCATACCCGTATGAGTGAGGCTGTGTCTCTCCAGGTGGTTACGCTGAATAAACCTCATGTCACACATGGAACAAGCATACGGCTTCACCCCTACACACACAGAGCAATATATTAGCCCTACCACCCACAAAGTGCAAGAAATACAACTTTCAAGCTCAAGCTAGCACTAGGACTAAAACACTGACAGAGATAACACCTCATCATTTCTTTGTATGTAATGTTCATTTACTTTTTTTAGAAAATATGTTAAAATGTTCAGACATGCAACTAAGAAGATAAACTGTGAATAGAGTCAGATGTTAACATAATTTCAAGTTAAACCTGTCTGGTTTCAAAGCAAAAACAACAAGATCTGTCACATGTGTCTGTCATAACATTTATCACCAATCACTGTATGCTTTGTCTGAATAAACATTAGTAACATCCTAACTTCACACTGCAACAACAACTATTTCAGCATCCTCTCACCTTCGATCTGGTATGCCTATATATGTACACTACAAAGACATTAACAAATAATTAGCAGTAAGTATCTAACATTTTCAGTTTGAATCCGGACCTGTTATTACTGGATATGAAGTTTCCTTAAGCCATCATCTACTTTTATGCTTAATATGCTTAATATGCTTATGCTTGGATATTGTAAGACTTTTATTATGATGATACAGAAGAACTGTAGATTTGTTTAGTTTTGTGTTTTTTCAGTTATGCTGATATGCCGGTATTCCTGTCTGCTTCTCCAAACTGGGAGCATGATGGCCGCCATCTAAGTTACTACACTGACCATAAGGATGTATATATACTGTACATGTAGCAGCGTCATCATGCAGCAACCTACGTCAGGTCATGTGGGAAAAGGTTTTTAGAAGGGATCGGGGAAAATAGCATTTCAATGCTACCTATAACGTTAGGTATCCTTTCAACTTGCTAGGTGGATTTTCTAAAGAATGTGGTCATGGTGTACATATTGCATTTACACCTATGCCTAACGCCTAACAAGCATTTTCTCAACCAAGATAATGAATGAAGATTCACACAGTCTGCTAACAATTCTGGAGGGCAACATTACTTTTTTGCAAAATAACTTAACCTAGTTATAAGTATACTAAATGTGAGATCACAAGTAAATACTAGTAATTTAAATGTCTCACTAACACCAACTAACCGGAGCACCTACAAAAAAAAAAAAAAAAACACGTTCTGACTCTTAATGTAACCACACAAAGGTATCCCTCATATTAGCACTATGAAGAGTAAATATAGTGAACTATATAATGTGAGAAGGGCAGGTGCACGGACCCATACCCGTATGAGTGAGGCTGTGTCTCGCCAGGTGGTAACGCTGAACAAACCTCATGTCACACATGGTACAAGCAAAAGGTTTCACACCTAAGTGCAGAGCATCAATACATTATTTTCAGGACTTTTAATTTCTGTTTCACAATCCATCAATCAGTGCTGTACTTTAAACATCTATTTACAAATGATGGGTTGTTAAACACTTTTCTCTTGCTATATGAAATTTTCCTTAAAAAAAAAATAAAAAAAAATGCATTTTTGTTTTTACTCCAAAATCCAATTATGAATACATCAAACTGTGTCGATCAAATTTAAAAATCCACAGCTAAACACATCATATGAGCTGATGTCACAGTCCTGTATTTATTTACATGTAGAGACTTGCTTTAATGTTGCATTTAACACACATAATGCAGGATAGCCTTGATCAAGAAAAATGTCAGTACAACTAGTTACTTTTACAGAATAATAATAATAATAATAATAATAATTGCCTGAGACAGCAGACCCTCCATCTAACATAATGTGATTACAGTCTGATCTCAGTGACATGGGTAAGGTGGGCGAACGCATACCCATATGAGTGAGGCTGTGTCTCGCCAGGTGGTAGCGCTGAAAAAACCTCTTGTCACACATGGTGCAAGCATAAGGTTTCACACCTAAATGCAAAGTAGCAATATTATATTACTTTACCTCAATTTCCATTCCTTACGAATAAATACCTAAACTATTGGTTATTAACCACACATTTGCCAATTCATGCAAAAACAAAAAAAGATATGTCTAATGTTCCCTTCATGTAACACTTAATAGTTACCAACAAAGACAGCTACACAACTAACCATTTTAGCTACATCATCACCAATCAAAAAGATTTGTATTCTGCAAATTTTACTCTATAAAGAATTACAATTACAGTCAGGAGGCACTCAAATCAATGCCTTTACTTTAGTGTATCTTGTGTTAATAGCCTATTTACTGAAGTATGATTTAAATCATGCTAATATTAACAGAGTATTTTTGCCTTACCAGGGTTTTTAAAAGCACAAACATTATTTCTGGCCTTTACTTTTTAGTTAATTTTCATTAAAAGATGTTAAATGTTCTAGAGGGCATCAATTAGTATCATTGTAAGTGAACTATATTAAGGTGCTTAGACTAAAGGTTACAGAAATTTAATGCAAATTCATTTACAAAACAGCTACTGATTTGGCTACCTCTAAAATAAGACATCTGTGTTGAAAGTGTCTGTGCTGCTGATATAAGCACAATACAGACTATGTAATAATGGCCTAGAAAATGTGAGAAGGGCAGGTGCACTGACGCATACCCGTATGAGTGAGGCTGTGTCTCGCCAGGTGGTAACGCTGAACAAACCTCATGTCACACATGGTACAAGCAAAAGGTTTCACACCTAAACGCAGAGCATTATGGTATTATTTTCAGACTTTTTTGTGTGTGTTCACAATCCATCAATAAGCAATGTACTTCAAATATCTAAATCAGGATTGATGGGTTGTTTACCACTTTTCTCAATCGTTTTGAAATATCCTTTTTTTTTTAAAAGAAATTAATTATTGTTTTTTTTTCCTCCAAATCCAATAAATAATACATCAAACTGTTATGAACCAATTCTCAAATCCACAACTTAACACATCACATGAGCTGATGATGTTGCAGTCCTGTATCTCTTTACACATGAAGACTTGCTTTAATGTTGCATTTACACACATAATGTAGGGTAGGCTTGATCAAGAAATGATCTAAGAGAGTACTGATAACTACCTTAGATTTGCTGACTCTGTATCTGACATAATGTAATTACAGTCTGATCTCAGTGACATGGGTAAGGTGGGCGGACGCATACCCATATGAGTGAGGCTGTGTCTCGCCAGGTGGTAGCGCTGAAAAAACCTCTTGTCACACATGGTGCAAGCATAAGGTTTCACACCTAAATGCAAAGTAGCAGTATTATATTACTTTGCCTCAATTTCCATTTTTTTTTTTTTTTTTTAAATTCAGGAATTAAAATATACGCTATTGGTTATTAACCACACAATTGCCAATTCATGCAAAAACACAAAACTTTTTTTTTATATATATATTTTCTTCATAATGCTTTTATCCATGTCGTAGTGTTGTAGTTACCAACAAACATCAAATATCCTGCTCAACTGATAATACCCAACATCACCACACTAGATAACCTCGTTAAAACTTCATACTGACATTTTCCCTTAAATGTAACAGGCGTATGTCTGAAGTGAACTAACAAAATGAAATGTCCACGCTGATTTTCTAACAGTGAATGTCATGGGCACGGTGCACGGACGCATACCCGTATGAGTGAGGCTGTGTCTTGCCAGGTGGTAACGCTGAAAAAACTTCATGTCACACATGGTGCAAGCATAAGGTTTCACACCTAAACGCAGAGCATTAAGAGAATTATTTTTGTGTCTCTGCCACCAGGATAGATGAAATAAATCTGCACCCCTATTCTATAATTTAATATTACCAATCTGGACTAAATTGATATCGGTGGTTAATAACCAATGTCATTCCCTAAAATTACTTACAAAAAAAAGAGTACAATATGATATAATGGATCTAAAATCCACCTATACAACACATGAGAGGATGATGTCATCTATTTGATATTACACTTGAATAATTTGTGTTTTATAAATACAGATATATATGAGACTAGATCAAGCATACAGGTGTTGCAGCATCCTAATCTTTGTGACTGGGTTAAGATTGGCTGACGCATACCCATATGAGTGAGGCTGTGTCTCGCCAGGTGGTAGCGCTGAAAAAACCTCTTGTCACACATGGTGCAAGCGTACGGCTTCACCCCTACACACACAAAGTACCAGCTTTAGCATGAAACACTCAACTGCCAAAAATGATCGACGTTAAACTTTACTAATTGCTTAGTAAAGTTCGGTTGCACTTATCAGCGCTTTGGGGAAACTGGAAAATTCCAGCATGCTTCATAAAAATCATTCATTCCAATTGGAAATTACATTTTCACATTGGATTTGAGTTCAACTGCTAAAGGCCAAAATTTAAAATTGGACAAATTGGGTGAAATGAAAATATCCTGAGTGGAAAGCAAATTTCCTAAAAACTTCAAAATGACCAGACAAATTGAGGCCCCTAGCGGGCACATTCGAACTAACACAAAACAGGTTTTTCACACGATGCCAATAGGTGCTTGAGAACATATAATTTCAGCATACCGCATACAGATTTCTAGAATTGATTTGTTAACGTAAATACTTTGAGTTTTGGTAACGCTGATCGCAAAGGTTAGACAATTTTAGGCAGTTGGTAAACAACTATGCACAACACATTAAGATTGGACATTCGCTTGCAGAGCAACTCTTTATCATTTAACTTGAAAAACTGTTTTATATTAACAGAAACTACTCTGAAACCATCATACAAAGCTTGTGATCTAAGCAAAAAAACAAACCATTAACTGTCTATCTCTAACTGCTCTATCTTCAAATTTAAAAACTGTACTGTAAAGGCAAACTAACAAAATAGAGAATATCCTTACATAAAACCTGTTTTCAAATATGACAGATAATGACACTAAACTATTCATAACAGAGGATTATGTTATTTCTTCGACATACTTTGAATGTGAAATGACATGACTGAGCTGTGTGAGCAGTCAGCTCGAAATTTGCATGAGTGAATTTTTACAGGAAAAGAAAAATCACTGTGTGGATTTTAGCCTAAATATAAACTAAATATTAAGTCCTATTCATATCAAATGAGCCCCCACAATGTTTGATAATATAATAATAACATAATTTGATATTAATTTCCATAACTAGAAAATTGGAAACTGGAAACGGAGTCGCACGCCAGCAGCCTTCCTTGACCTGTTTTTTTACAGGTCTTGCATTTTCAATATTCTAGGTGATTATCTTTTTGGGCACAGTTTGAACCTTCCCCACGCAGCTTTAATGTGTATTAATAATGTCAATATGACATTTTCAGACGAGGGAACGGAGTGCTATGAAACGTTCCTATTTGACTTCAAACACAAAAATATGTGTCAAAATAGAAAGAAAGAAATCTTAATGTGCATGTTTTTAAGTCTGCAAGCCACAGACACTATCAGTCTTGGAATTAAAGTGCCTATGAAATATTTTCATATGCTCTTCTCAGCCATAAGGAATTTTCATGTATTTATGAGAATCTGGTTATTGGGGTTTTTTTGGAAATATATAAGCAGAATAATGTAAGCAACAAAACATCAAAAAAGTCAATCAATATCTCAAGGTCTTTTGTTTTTCGACAAGAAAGATGTAGCTATTGGACTGCTGTATCGTGTAAAAGTAGAATTTCTAGTTAGACCTGTGCTGAATCGCATACAAAAAAAGTCTGAAAAGGAATATTTGTCCATAATGTAGGGCTGCCCGATTTTGAAAAAATACCTAATTGCGATTACTTTGACTGATATTGTAATTGCGATATGACTTGCGATATTAGAGGAAAGGATAATTTGACATCATTATTCTCATTTTCATTGAAAAACATTAAAATGATTATGGTGTGATTTTTGTGGGGATCTGTATCGAACAAATTTGTTTTCTTAAGTCTGTAGAATATGATGTGTAGGCCAGGACATCTCTGCAGCATGACAATATTTAATCTAAATGTTACCTTTAACAAATACTGTGATTTCCTCCTCATCCTGTGATTAGAAATTTGCAGTAGGCTTTATTGCGATTTCCATACGATTCCCTACCGTAATGTAAATTATTTTTGACTTGCAGACATCTAAAATCTAAAACACATTTAACAATATTAAGTAAAATAGCTGAATAAAACTACAAACCAATGAGTGATGTCATTTTTTGCTCCATTGTCATCATGTCATTTCATATACAAAGTATGGGAGAGGCATTGTTATGCAGGTGCTTATGAAGCTTATGTGTGGATGCTGCATGAAACATTAGCACTTATCAATATAGTGACAGAAAGCAATACAAACTCGAGTTTGAAGCAGCCATGTAAACATTAATGTGGGGCACATGCATGAGGCAAAGACAGGGAAAGAGAGTGTCAAGGTTCAGAAGAATGAGGACGTACCCGTATGAGTAAGACTGTGTCTCTCCAGTTGGTAACGTTGTATAAACCGCATGTCACACATGGTACAAGCGTACGGCTTCACTCCTAAACAGAGCACAAGAAGATTAGTACATTTCAATGCACTGATGAAAGAGATTTAAAAAGACATAATGAAATGCTCTCAGCTTGTCTACTATTGCATGCTATAATCACAGATAAAGTTGTCAAGAGACATTACACGAAAAAGAGTCTAAGAACCCGCAGACATCAAGAGTTAAGGTGCATCATCATTTAAGGAGAAACAGGGCTTACATGTTGCAGTTTGAACCAGCTTGAGTAACATTCAGTCATCCTGCAAACAAACTCTTGATGGTGGTGGAAATAACATTTTAACTTCATATTGAAGCTTTTTATTGCTGCACCATTTCACTATTCTTGAGAAACATAGCCTCATTTTCTTGACAGTTTAGATTATTGATGCCTGCGTTTAAAATGCTTTTTAGTGTAATGTGCCTTTCATTGGATATGTAACATAGTACTCAACAATACACATGCAATAGTACCATTACGGTGTAAATCACAAAACAAGGTAACTGACAGAGGGAGTCACTTTTTTCTGTGGACAGTTTTCCAACAAAGCCTAAAAATGCTATGAAACATTTTTTTTAGGAGGGGAAATTCATTTATCAACAATGGCATGATTATGGTATTGTATATAGAGGGACTTATCAATTAGAAAAAAAAATCATGTGCAGATTGTTTATATGAAAGGTTTCATAGTGAAAGGGGGAACAAATAATTCAAGCATACCAGTATGAGTGAGGCTGTGTCTTGCCAAATGGTAACGCTGGAAGAACCTCATGTCACACATGGAGCAAGCGTACGGCTTCACCCCTAAACGCATACAGTACCAAACTTTAGAAAAGAGTTCTCATGAACCATGTACACACAATATGTCATCTCACATACACTAGTCAGTGTTATGTCATTACAAGGTCTCATGTATTTTCTTGGCCAAGTAGTCTCTATACATACAAGACATAAAATGGGTCATCCCTAAAAGCAGTTAGCAAATACAATGAAAACATCTCCTAGAGCTTAAACTTTAACCTTTCATGATTACAATTTGCTTTCACAGGTAGGTAGGTGATGCCTACGCACAAGCCCACAACCCCAGGTATTGTCAAGTGAGAGGGATAAATAAAAACTTATACCCGTATGGGTGAGAGTGTGTCTTGCCAGGTGGTATCTCTGGAAAAACCTCATGTCACACATGGAGCAAGCATATGGCTTCACCCCTGCACACACAGAGCAAAATATTTTTGTAAAAACACAATAAACTGATCAGGACACACACTCACTTATATTATGTATCCAGACATGCCAAAAGCAATGGCACCAGTATGATGCAACACTAACATTTTCTTATCTGTTGACATGCGAGAAAGGAGGGACCTCAATGAAAATGCCTTTTTTTTGCTAAACTCAATGCAGCTTTTCAATGCCGACATTGCTTGACACAAGTCAATATGTAATTCACAGGAACTGCAGTGAAGTACCAATGGAGTTAACTTGAGGAATCCAAAATAGAGCCCCTAAAAGGAGTAAGGCTAAAACTGAAATGCTCTCCTCCACCATGCCCCGACAGTTAAAAAACAGCTTGATGCTAGTGAATATTTTAAAAACCAGACTAAAGTCATTCTATAAACAAAGGACAGATAAACTGGGTAATTGAGCTCCAATGTAGCAAAGAAGGGCGTACCCCTACCCGTGTGAGTGAGGCTGTGTCTTGCCAAGTGGTAGCGTTGGAAAAACCTCATGTCACACATGGAGCAAGCGTATGGCTTCACCCCTACACACACAAGAAAGTATGTAAATATAAGCTAGAAACAGAAAAAAAAATGTCAAAAGTTTCAGCACATAACCATCAACTCTTCCCTTTACAATGACTCTTCTATTGCTTCTACACATGATACCATCAGCCTGAGAAACAAATGCTTATTTTGCAGTACATGGTTATGTGTATTGTGACTACGAGTGGGTTATTTATTTGCTGAAGTTGTGTACATTCAGGTGCCCGACTATGTATGCGTGTATTTACATCAAGAGCTTAAGATGCTAGGTTTCATATTTTCCTAATACATGTCTGGATACATCTTCATGTTTCTGAATATGTGAATATTTGAAACTGATTTAAAGACACCCTAAATGTCTGTCTACACTGCTATGAGTTGAAAGGTTAAGGCACTTCTAAAACACCACAACCTAATGAGCTAGGGTGAGCGGACGCATACCAGTATGAGTGAGGCTGTGTCTTGCCAGATGGTAACGTTGGAAGAACCTCATGTCACACATGGAGCAAGCGTACGGCTTCACCCCTACATACACAAAGTATCAACATATTAGCTAAGACGTTCCTTAAGCATCAAAAGGGAAGCATCATTCACAGGTATTAAATCACTAGGACCTGGCAGACATTACATATTCCAATCAAGCTTCATGCGAACGGGTGATTTGTTTTTTCTTCTAATTAGTAAAAGTGTCTTCTGTTTTGGGGAGCATTTTTTCAAATTATACTGGAGTACATCATAAAACAAAAGCAACAACAGGATATAAGCCAAGCACATTTAAAACAAGACATTCAAGTCAGCAGCAAGATAGCAAAGAAACATCTAAGACGGTGATCACACTGGCCTTCTGAAGCCGAAACGTCAGCACACTTCTCCACAGTTCACTATTACGTGTGTCGACATTGTTTTAGATATCTATATAGCGCACATTTATTCAAATTATGGTGGCGTGGCGGCGTGTGTTGCTTTGAAGTGTTACAAGTGTGCTTGTTTTTCTAGCACTCCAAAGTGATGATCTGCCTCAACTTTCAAAAAGCTTCCAATCTGATCTCCGCCATAAACTCACAGCAGAAGCATCTGTATACGCAACTGTGCAACCATACAATTGAGATATTAATTTCAAAAGCCAGGCAATTACAGCTAAGACACATGAGTTGTGCAGCCATTAATCTGCGTGTGAAATAAGTGTGGACATCAAAGGACTATTCCCGTAATATACCATGGCCCGTGTTAATCAGTTACTTCAATATGGCTGGATCAGACAGGAGGGCATTAACGCAAACTGTTACCCACTGTTAACCATTAACTTGAAATAACAAATATTCATTTGCAAATTTTAACTTTCTAATTAAGCCATGCACAACCACATTTTTCAAACACCTGAGTGAGATAGTCTCCTGAAAAATTGTGTGCGTTAATTACATTTTTGTCCTTAATACATTGTGACCAATCACCCCTATCTCTTATACTGTGGCTTTGGCACCGTGTCACTTCCTTCAAAAGGATCCTAATCATGATGGATACACCCATTAATAATATTGAAAATAAATATAGCATATATAGCATATACTAATGTACATTACTATGTACACAATGTATGATAGCTAACAGCTAACTTTATCTCTTCAGCTCTGCTAGCACGATAAAGCACCGGTAACAATAATGCTCAGAGAATTAAAAATAACATAAAAAGAATATATAATTTTGTATATTTTGTTGAGCAGCGATGGTACAAGAGGGATAATACACTTTGAGGGGTCCACAGGAACAATTTTGATTCATGTCAGTGTCTACTTGCATCTATTCATACAGTGCATTACATTAAATGACCCATTATTGGACATAATCAATAACAAGCCATTCTGTGTAAGGGACAATTCAACCTGTTGTTGTATTGGATGGCAAAAAGATGTTTCTATATTTTGTCAACCCAATTCAACAGAAGATTTACATGTTTCTTAACAGTAGGATTTATTGCAGGGTTTTTGTATACGATTGCATTATACTGTATACGTATTACTTTTTCTATGGCATTTCAGTGTTGCTGTCACTATTTTGCTTATATTTCAGTCTACTACTGATATTATTTCAAATCAATAATATTTGTATAATATGTGAAATACTACAGGACTGTTTAAACATTATGTTTAAGGTCAACGATCTGTCCAATATATAAAAAGGTCAATGTTGGATTTTTACAAGATTTTTCTGATCAACCCCTAAAAGGTTGTTTATGTTGTGTGGTTGTTCTCACGCCTCTCCTGAATAACAAATCTGATCTCAATGAGACGACCCGATTGAATAAAGTTTCTTAACTTGAAATACCCGTATGAGTGAGTCTGTGTCTCTCCAGGTGGTAACGCTGGAAAAACCTCATGTCACACATGGAACAAGCGTACGGCTTCACCCCTACACACACAGAGCATACAATTATTAGCTATTCAGTCTATTAAGTAAGCGAAAATGTGGAAAAGAAAAATCACAAAATGTATTATGTGGAAAACAGAAATAACAGATGCAGTGTTGCCACAAAGAGCAACTGCTTACTCAAGCTAGTGGGAATAAAATTACATACTGTATATACAAATATATAAATTATGCCAACTGATGTGGTCAACATTAGTTTACTCTTGGTGCATTTCTTTTGGTGAATACTGGGGCAGTAGTCACTGACTTGGAAAAACGATTAGGTTGGAAGTTGACTTACCCACAGTGCATACTTCTTAAAAAATGAAAAACAAAGAATTTTGTGTGAAAGGGTGAAACGCATATATTGACACTATGCATATGTTTTAAACTTAAGTCCTCAATTTTCATTTTCTATAAACAATTAAGAACATAGTCCTTTGATGTCCATGCAATTATTTTCACTGACAAGTAATAATTACATACAAAAATAAAAATACAGAATAAAACAAATACATCTTGCATGTTTTTTTGTGGCCTGTGCTTGGAGGCTTTCACAAACATACACTGGGGTCCACAAGTTTGAGTCCACTTTCAAGTCCACTATTAAAAAGTCTTGTTTACACAACTGTTTGTTGTCATCATTTTTTTGCAATGTAATTGATATAATTTCTTTTTCTCAGTAAATTCAAGAATAACTTATTTGGTACTGATGCAAATCAGTATTTTCAGATCTAAGAATTGCACAAAGAAAAACAACAGAAATCGGAATATTCAAACAGTAGCACGATTATAATTGTGAGAATTCTTTTAGTCTTTAAACAGAGAATACCACGCGTTGGATGGTCATCTATGTGTCGCTGGTGCTTTAACGTTGAGTTTCAACTGTAGCATACTTTCAACTTGTCAAATGTTGTTTTGCTTTGAAACCAATATTGTGGAGCCAGGTGGTTCTCTGTTGTAATAAAGTTTCCAGCACCAATCTGCTTTTAAACTGAAAGGGACTGCATGCTGGAAAGATTTTCTAAAGTCAAATCATCCAAACCAGGACGTGGCAGACTTTAAAAATAAAGCGGCCAGTATGCTTCAACAGAAGTGCTTGTTGGATGGTCAAACAGCGTGGGCTGTGAGATGTGGTCTGTTGTGTTGGGACCACAACCAGCTGTGATCCAGCATTACCCAATAGCGCATTGTGAAGTGTTTACAGAGCATGCAGCAACTGCTAGATGGCAGAACGTGCAGGATTATTAGCCTGGGTGTCGTTACTCTTTAAAAAGTGACCACGCCACCACGATCAAGACCAGTGTATCAAGCTGATATCTCTGCAGGAGCCAACAGCATTTGCGTGAACAATACAAATTCAAATGAACAAAGAGCCTCCTATTTGACTCCTTAAAACGATTTAACAACGAAATGAGTCAAGCAAAACAAAGTCAAAGTATCACAGTTGAAACCAAGTAGAGATTTGTTTTTACAGACGAATCAAAGTTTGAATCTGAAATAAGAGTTAATGTCACAAGAGAGGCTAATTTCTCCCTCCACAGACACCAGAGATCAACAGCATTCTGGAGAAAAAGGAGGAATGTTCCTCCAACATCTCTGGGATCTTCTCTAAAATTGCACGGAAATAATATGGATTCTCAAATACTGCAAACATTTCTACAACTGATGCCAGTCATAATGTAAGCTATGATTATAGTAAATAACAAAACATCAATTTTATCATAAATGTTGAAACAACCGTTTTTTAATAGTGGACTCAGAACTACTGGACCGCACTGTATTACATTGCCTTCTGTAAATTTGTCCTGGTGTTGGGGGACCAATATTCTTAAGACAAATATTGTGCTTTATATTTGGGGGTGAACAGATTTGGGGGGAGGTGAGGGGTGGCTTTGTTGGAAATTACTGTCCACAGACAAAATGAACCCTGAGCATCTGTCCATTGATTCAAGAGAAAGACTACAGATGTAGTCTGATTTATGTAATATGGGTACGGTTAAAGGACGCATACCCGTGTGAATGAGGCTGTGTCTCTCCAGGTGGTAACGCTGAATAAACCTCATGTCACATACGGCACAAGCATACGGCTTCTCCCCTAAACCGAAGAGCACCAGTTTTAGTCAAAGTCCCCACAGATACCACCAATTAGCTGTGAGGCAAAAAAACTATCACCAAACAAGGTTTTTAAAGCAGGCCATTGCAAAACCTTACAGTTGCTGCACACTCTTAAGATTCATTCCAACTGAAACTTTCAGGGCCTCTTTCAACAAATGATTTACGTAATCAGGCATTAAAAAGCTGTTTTGGCTGTAAATCTGAGGTGTTCCAAGCGTGACCCATACCTGTATGAATGAGGATATGTCTCTTCAGGTGGTATCCACTCCTAAAAGCTCCGTAACAGTGATCACAAATAAAGTTTTTCTGCACTTTGGATGATGGACCATTCTCATCTCCACCTGTGCCCTAATGAGGACAGTAGGAACAATGATTCAAATGCCAGTTTCACAATAATACAAACTGATACAGTGCATTATTTTACAAGAAACACAATGGTACAATTCACAAACACATTCCCACCCACAAGTGGTCAGAACTGGATGAAAATCTAAAACCCCTGTAAAATTTCAGTAAAACAAAGGCCTAAGATTTGCACACAAAATCCTACTTTTTCCTGTATATTTTAATGGTTTATTTTCTCTAAAATCCCAATTATATTTAGTATGAACAGGAAGACGTGAATGCTTTGTTTTTTACTACATGTAATTAACATTTGAATTGACAAATACCTCGCAATCCCTTCCAATGGCCTAATGCCCTCATGTTACTGCTCCCCCTGTTATGCACACAACTGCAGTTATTGTGCTCCGCTTCGCTCTGCTCCCCTCCCCCTCTTTCCTCTCTAGAGATCCTCCACCCCCTCCACATCTTCCCTGAACTCCTCCCCCCACCCCCACACAAACAAAATGTGCACTCATGAAAGCTCCAAGTGAGGCGCTCTTGAATAAAGTTAAATGCTTTTACAAAAAAATGTGTGCGAGCAGCCACAGCCGCATTATATGTAATGAGGAAAAATGAAAACTCACTACATAGACCCTTCCCTATTTAGCCACCACAGGCACTGACCTTCCCTCCCCTTCCTTCTTGTTCTCTCACTTTGCAGGGCGTTACTGATTTCCTGTTCTTTTTTTTCTGCTGCATGTCCTCGTTGGCCCTCATCTCCTTCTCATCCAGCAGGCGGGGAGCTTGGAATTCACCTTCCTTCCGGATAAGCTGTAAAGCCAGAAAAGGTCAATTATTTTCCTGATTTCAGATCTGTAACCTTTTAAGTGGAAATGAAACATTCAACCACGTTAAGCTGGTTTACTAACGTGATTTCCACTCTAATGAACTATTATAAAACAAACATGATAAATGTCAGCATTTAAAAGAAAAAAAGATCTGTTTCATCAGTGGAGACCATGAAACACGAAGACTGATGGGACATAGGACAGAAAAAAACAAAAGATGGGACACTGTTGTATTGCTCCTGGATGTAAGGATGAGTTTTACAGTGAACAAAGACAAGAACAAAACAGTCCATAAACTGAAATGAAACGGAGTTCTGATTTCCATTTCAATGGCAATTTATGAAATAGACTGTTTTGTTCTTGGTTTTAATATTGTAAACATCATCTTTACATACAATAGTGTCCCCTCTTTTGTTTTCTTCTGTCCCTCGTCTCCACAGTCTACGTCTTTCCCGGTGTCTACCGTTGTATGTGTAACTCAGCCGAGCCAACCAACCTCTTGACGTCACAGGTTAAGAGTACTGCAATATAGCAGCGCTCTTGCCACGAAAGATGAAACGGATCTTCCTTTTTCTTTTAAATGCTGACATTTGTCATGTTTGTTAAATAATAGTTCACTAGAGTGGAAATCCCTTTAGTAAACCAGCTTAACTTGGTTGAACGTTTCATTTCCACTTTAAAAACAGAATATCTGAACATGACTAAAATTAATTATCACGTGCATTTTCTTTGCCACTGCCTGCTGAAGAAGCCAGTGTTAAATAGTGCTGGTTTTGTAAATTTTGCATCTTGATTTAAGTAAAACCAACAAAATTTTGAATAGTTTCTGATGGAGGAGGAATATCATCTATACACTGTGCTGGTTAGGGCAAGGTTATGTTCATCTGAAACAAATCTAAATTTTAATAAACAAGAAAACTGAGGTTTGTGGAGGTATAAGGCCAGTGGGGGACATATACATATATAGGTTATGTATAACCTGGTATTGATTATTAAAAGCATATTTGACATAAACTCCTATTCCAATTTATAAGTAAAACACTACTAAGTAGAAGTGGGGGTTGTTTTAAAGTAGAATAAATCATCATGACTGCATTCAGAGGGAAAGTCCTCCCACACAGAACTTTTCAATTTCACAAGTTTACACCATATACAATATTAGAATTGTAGCATATAACATCTCAATTTTCACTCTACATTTCCGAAGTGGGTCCTAACCAGGGGCGGACAGCTCATTCCGGACGGGAGGATCATATGGCTCTGGGGAGCACGGTCAGGTGCCTCTCTCTGCGGTGGTCCATGGCCAAGTGGCGCCATCATTTTTTTGGGCGGAGCAGCCATGGAGCTTGCCTGCATCAGGGCCATGCTGGAGAGGACAGCCTCGCAGCCAAGCAGCCCCGCCTGCGAAGAAAAACAATGAAGAGCGACAGTTTACCAGCTATGTCAAACATTTAAGTACAGTCTGCAATTTGAAAGTATCTATAGCTAAGACAATATTGCCGGTCACATGGCATTTGCCAAGCTAGTCATCAACGACAACATCCTGTGTGACACAAGACTGCAAGGAAAGTTATCTGTAACCACTTTTGGTGTTCTCAAAACAAACCCATTTCATATGGTCGCGGACTGAGCTGCTGGGCAGATGTGACATTGCTGTGGTGTATGTGAGCGCAGGGACAGGGGTGGGGACAAGGTCATCCAGAGATCCGTCAGTCAGGATGGTCGGGCTGGTGGGAAGCCACACCCACCTCACTCATCTAGCATTAAAACTGAGGAAGAGGAGGATGTGGATGAAACAGACAAGCATTAAATGACAACAGCATCACTCGCTGTCTTTCTCATTAGGCTACATACTCCATTAAGTCCAGTTAACATAATCATTTTTCCCCCAATGGCATTTACAAATCACAAAATATAACACACATAAATATTCTTCACTCCATAACTATGTTAGTAGATTTTGTTTAAAGAAATAAGTTAGTATACTTGCCATTACAAAAAATGACCATAAACAGAGTTTACAGGTTGTGGCCAATGTGATTAATCATACTGTATGTATGTATAGCTTTTTTTCTCTTTTGGAGCTACCCTAGTTGGCCATGGTAAGCAACCAATGGACTTCCACAATTATTTGCTTCTGAATAATAAAATGATCTGCCCATAACCAAGTTGTGGTTGGGACTACAACTTAACATCCTACCTACTTCACTGCTGGGTGACACGCAGGAAAAATATATTTAAATAAACACTAATAACATTATCATGTTAGGTATGAAAAATCTCCTGTCTAGCTGATGTTCATTGAACTGCAGGGTAACTTAAAGTCCACTTGAACTGTGATATCCCCCTGACATTCTCAAATTATGACTGCTACAGTCCAGTGTTACACTATATGCTACACTTAAAGCGTCCTCGGGTAAGACAAACCTCCCAGCTGAATGAAAATATTTTTCGCACAGTGATAACATGTTTCTTTATCACTATAGTGTTTTGTGGAGCTCATCAATATTTGTGTAAGGGGTAGCTCTGATCCTTTGTTGTAAAAACTATAAACTTCCCATGCTGAATACATGACCACTGAAGCAGATGGAAGTATAACCAAACTTTGCTTTCTGTAAAATCAATAAGTGGAATCCAAAAGCATGCTTATTTTTTATAGATCTGGAACCAACTCGGATTCAGTTATAGACACCAAACACTAACCATTAAAAAGGCATCCCCCATCCCTACAATATATAATTATTATTTTATATTCCATTGGTTACCTAGCTACCACTTATCCAAGTTTCTCCACTAGTTTGCACGCCAGTAAACTGCATGCTGACAATCCAACCACAAAGCATACCTGAATGTTCTGGGTAAGTAATATAGTAGGTTAAAATAATTTGTACTTTTGTATGACATGAGGCGGAAACAAGTTGAAACATCAAGACAAGAAGGTACTGCACGGTAATTTCGCAAAAGGGAGGAATCTGGAGGAAAAATCTCTACAGCACAGCCAGACAAACAGAAAGAATAATGTCCTTTTTTTTTTTAAGTATGACGAGACAACTAATATTCTTAAATCTGAGAACTTCAAGCACGTCAAAACACTAAACTTATGCATTAACAAGTTCTAAAAACACATCACGTGCTAGACGACATTAGACAAAACGTTCCTAAAGTACAGAGCAAAATTCAACATATATAATAGCACAGAAAAAGTTGTTATATAGTAAATACTTGGAGAGCGTCAATCAATCAACACATTGAAATGTTTTTACTACTAGTCATGCTGTGGTTAAAAAGAGGGTTCATAGTAGCCCTCATTCTCTGCCTCACCATAAGATACAACCAATCACACCACCAATATAAAAAGAAATATGTGATTCAAATGTCTATATGGGATTATTAGTGTTATGATTTATGTAGGACATTGCTTTAAAACATTCAAGTCATAAGAATGAAATACAGCTTTAAAAAGGTATACAGAATATGGCAAAAAAAATAGTGAAAATAATGAGATAGAGTAGTTATAATTTATTAACTGCTTGTGTGAGTCTGTTGTTTTTAATGGAAGTTAGAGAAGAGCCATTCCTGATTAAAAATATTACATCTTTCACCTTGTACACAGTATAACTTTGGAATCAAAACTTTTGTTTAACTAAATGAGAGCAGATTTTAAAAAGGTACCTAAAAAAAAATCTGAGAGTGACTGTGATTCTACATTTACTCTAGAAGGGGAATTGAAAAGCTAATAACTTGGCTGTAAAATACAACGTTATATATATATATATATATAGCTATATATCTTTAGGCAAGCCTTTCTATAGGCCTCATCCACATGTGTGTTTTTCTGTTTTTGTTTGATCTGTTTCTCATTGTTTCTGTGTGTCATATTGTATTTTTTCCTTGTTTTTATCATTAATTGATGTTTCTTCTTGTGTGTGAAGCACTTTGTAGCAGTGTGTTAGCAAACACACTGCTCTATATTGTGATGGCTTTTCAGGGTTTGCTCTTTTCTCCAACTGTGGCATAAGTATAGCATAAGTATACAAAACTTTTGTTTAACTAAATGAGAGCATATTTTAAAAGGTACCAACTTGGCTGTAAAAAAAATACGTTATATATAGCTATATATCTTTAGGCAAGCCTTTCTATAGGCTTCATCCACATGTGTGTTTGTTTGATCGGTTTCTCATTGTGTCCGTGTGTCATATTGTAATTGTTCCTTGTTTTTATCATTAATTGATGCCTCTTCTTGTGTGTGAAGCACTTTGTAACGGTGTGTTTTAAAAGGTGCTATATAAATAAAGCTTTACTTACTTACTTACTCACTATATATTAAATCAGTCTGCAGCCACTTTACATTAAGGGGGTAGATAATTGAGGGGTTTAACAAGTATGCTAAGAGGAGGCCCATTAATTCACTCAAAGAAACACACTGCTCTATCTTGTGATGGCTTTTCATGGTTTGCTCTTTTCTCCAACTGTGGCACAAGTATATCATAAGTATACATCATATAGTGTATTAACAATAGCCGAATGGAGGCAGACACATATCGCTCTAATATGACGCTACAGTCCTTTTGGCCGTTGGCGTTGGTTACAGACAGCTAACAGGCTAACAGCTAATAAAAAAAGACTTCAACACGTCGCATAGTTCAGATTTCACTCACTTTTGTTGCGTTGAATGCAAACAGAAGAAATGCCATAATAATAACATAATGTTGCTTTGAAAATATGAGTCATTTTTTGCAGCAAGTGACCGAGCTGGCCTTCACACTACCACCTAAACCTAACGCTAGTTCTGCTGATGTTCAATGCTAGCTGGTTAGCATGTAGCTAGCTGGCGCCCTCGCCCACTGAACTGTTAGCAATCGGATCATTTTTAAAGCCCACCTGATCATCCGTTTGATTCCGTAGTTTTACGATGATATATACCTTTGCAGACTGCATCTATGAATCTTTTTTTCACCGTGATAATACTGGTTTAAGATAAAGATTTAAGCGATAAAGACGTTGTCGTGATGGCCGTCGTTGAAGAGAGCCTCCCCCTCTCGACGCTAACGGTTGTTAGCTTAGCGAGCTAGCGACGGCCAAACGGCCAACCAACGGCTAACCAACGGCCAGCATTCTGTAATATATTAAACGTATTAATCTCTTCACTAACGTCTCCGAGCATGAAGGTTTTACACATAAAATAGCAGATAATTTAGTTAAAATTCACCGTGCATCGAAAGGAAAACATGAAGAAGATATTTATCTACCTTTTCCTTTTTACAGCTTCACTCCGCCGACGTTTTCTCAACCAGACCGTCTCTAGTTTACAAACACAGGAAACGCCACAGGATGTAGCTGGAGCCCTCCACTCCCTCTACTCCCTCTACTCCCCCACACGGAGACAGCAGCAGCAGAGCAGACTCCTCAAGCGAGGAGGACACGGGCATCTTCTTCTACCAGATACCAGAGAGCGATGCTTTCACAAGATGTCTCTGTTAATCCATTTGTTTTGGCCTGTGTCTCAGTTTGTAGCAGATTCAAGACGACGACGGAAAAGACGCAGATGATGAAGGAAGGAAGGAGTGGAGATAAGATGACAGAGAACAGGGACGTGCAGACATGTTGTGGCTCCAAACCAGCTGCCCCCTGTTGTTTGTCTGAGGTGGCCAAATTAATAATAGTAGTTATTACAATATGACTGCTAATATTGAACCTTTTTAATCCAAAATGATTTTTTACTGCTATGAGATAACTCCCCCACACAGCAGCAGAGCAGACTCCTCAAGCAGAGAGGACACAGGCATCTTTTTCTACCAGATATCAGAGAGAGATGCTTTCACAAAATCTCTTTGTTAATCCATTTGTTTATGTTGTTGTGGAGAATCTTTACGCCATATACAGTATATGTAGTAGGCCTGTGTCTCAGTTTGTAGCAGATTCAAGACGACGATGGAAAAGATGCAGATGAGATGAGAAAGGAAGGAAGAAGGAGTGGACACTAAGATGACAGAGAACAGGGACGTGCAGACATATTGTGGCTCAATCCAGCTGCCCTCCTTTGTGCCCTGTTGTTAGTCTGAGGTGGCCAAATTAATGATAGTAGTTATTACAATATGACTGCTAATATTGAACATTTTTAATCTAAAATGATTTTTTACTGTTATGAGATAACTCCCCCACAGCAGCAGCTCTGACTCCTCAAGCAGAGAGGACACAGGCATCTTCTTCTACCAGACCAGAGAGCGATGCTTTCACAAAATCTCTTTGTTAATCCATTTGTTTATAGTGTTGTGGAGAATTTTTACGCCATATATATATAGTAGGCCTGTCTCAGTTTGTAGCAGATTCAAGACGATGACGAATAAGACGCAGATGATGAAGAAGAAGGAAGGAAGGAGTGGACACTAAGATGACAGAGAACAGGGACGTGCAGACATATTGTGGCTCGCTGCCCCTTTGCCCCCTGTTTGTGTCTGAGTTGGCCAAATTAATAATAGTAGCTATTACAATATGGCTGCTAATATTGAACCTTTTTAATCTAAAATGATTTTTTACTGTTACGAGATAACTCCCCCACACAGCAGCAGCACAGACTCCTCAAGCGAAGAGGACACAGGCATCTTCTTCTACCAGATATCA
>CAKAOI010052715.1:95581-106104 GCA_916701655.1 Sebastiscus albofasciatus
AAGGAAGAAGGAGTGGAGACACTAAGATGACAGAGAACAGGGACGTGCAGACATATTGTGGCTCAATCCAGCTGCCCCCCTTTGTGCCCTGTTGTTAGTCTGAGGTGGCCAAATTAATGATAGTAGTTATTACAATATGGCTGCTAATATTGAACATTTTTAATCTAAAATGATTTTTTACTGTTACGAGATAACTCCCCCACAGCAGCAGCTCTGACTCCTCAAGCGGAGAGGACACAGGCATCTTCTTCTACCAGATATCAGAGAGAGATGCTTTCACAAAATCTCTTTGTTAATCCATTTGTTTATATTGTTGTGGAGATGTTTTACGCCATATAGGCCTGTCTCAGTTTGTAGCAGACGACGACGGAAAAAAGACGCAGATGAGAAAAGGAAGGAAGGAGTGGAGACACTAACATGACAGAGAACAGGGACGTGCAGACATATTGTGGTTCAATCCCGCTGCCCCCCTTTTATACCCTGTTTGTGTTTGAGGTGGCCAAATTAATAATAGTAAATATTACAATATGACTGCTAATATTGAACCTTTTTAATCTAAAATGATTATGAGATAACTCCCCCACACAGCAGCAGCAGCAGCACAGACTCCTCAAGCGGAGAGGACACGGGCATCTTCTTCTACCAGATCAGAGAGCGATGCTTTCACAAAATCTCTTTGTTAATCCATGTATTATATATATATGTTGTTGTGGAGTAAGCGACGACGGAAAAGACGCAGATGAGAAAGGAAGGAGTGGACACTAACATGACAGAGAACAGAGACGTGCAGACATATTGTGGCTCAATATCTCGCTGCCCCCCTTTTGCCTGTTGTTGTTTGTCTGAGATGGCCAAATTAATAATAGTAACTATTACAATATGACTGCTAATATTGCTGTCGCTGAACCTTTTAATCTAAAATGATTTTTACTGTTATGAGATGGCTCCTCCCAAACTGCCGTTAAACGAGCGGTGATGTCATCGTCAATTGTGTCTGTTATTATTATTAATTATAATAATTTAGCCTAGTTACTACAATACAGCTCTTTCAAATCAGTTACTTGGTTCAGTGGAATTAGAAGACAGAATCGAGAGTATCAAATGCATACTTAAAAATCACTAACACCGCATTACATTAGATTGCACTGCATCTACTGTAGGTTCAGTTTTCAATACATCTATTGGCTGACACTCGACGTGTATAAAAGGTGTTTCATTTTCCAGACTGGTTTTAAGGATTAAGTCCGTCATGAAGACCTTACTTCAAAAGTTCTAGTCACAAAAGGTGTTGCATAACCAGGATATGAAGTCTTTCGCATACAGAGGTCTGCAGAGTGGATAATAACTTTATTTATATAGCACCTTTCAAAAACAAGGTTACAAAAGGCTTTACATATTATAAAAGCATAATAAAAGTAATTAAAACCCAGAACTTAAGATCTCAGCAAAATAAAATCATATGCAGACATAAATACTTTTCAAACTGTCTTCAGAAATCTCATGTACAAATTTATATGCCGGCTAAATTACTCTGAGAATGAAATAATCTTGAGGTTGTCTAACATAAGATTTAGCACTATACACAGTAACAATCACAGCTGTGGAGGAATTGGTATAGTTCTTTATATGTAAGGCATTGATATATATATATATATATATATATATATATATATATACACACACATCTATGGCGTCTTGTATTGTATTATATGTAACGTCTTGTGTTTTTTATCTGGACCTTGAGTCTGCAATAAAGTTTGAATTGAATTGAATTGAATAGAAATACAAAATAAAATCACATAAATAGTTACAACAATGCACCATCAGTTAAGAAAAAGACATAATATAAAAGTGAGTCTTAAGAAGAGATTTAAAGGAAGATACTGAGTTTGCAGGGAGTACCACATCTGTCACCTTTACTGATAAGTTTGGATTTTGGAGCCGTTAGTATAGGGCCCTGCCAGAGGATCTCAAGCGTCGATCAGGCTCATAAGGAGTCAGCAAATCACCGATATAGGCAGGAGCCAGACCATTCAAGGCTTTTGAAACAAGCAGTAAAATCTTAAAATCAATTCTCAAACTCACAGGTAACCAGTGAAGGGCAGCAAGGATTGGTGTGATGTGGTTGCTTCTCTTAGTACGTGTTAAAAGCTGCATGGGAGCAGCGTTTTGTATCAACTGCAGTCTTTGGATGTTGATTTCTTTTAGTGAGTTTACACTCTGCATTTTGTTCTTTTCTTTTTTGTGTTTAATAGTTGAGTTGAATGTTTACCTGAAACTAAAAATAAACATTGTCTTTCTTAATTGGTTTGTAGCATGGGGCATAATGTTTGTTTTTGGCCTTGAACTTTTGTAAAATGTATTACATTTGGGTAAATCTTAAATTGTGTGATTACGGATTGCGGTTTTTCATACCAATACTATGGAAATATCATCTCGGAGCTGCGCTCAAACAGGCTCCTACATTGACTGTGTATCTTTTTGCTTTAAACCTGCAGTAGGAAGAATATTTTTGGCATCAGTGGGCAAAAAATCAATAATAACCTTTCAGCATATTGTGATTCAAGTGTTCTGAGAGAAAACTAGACTTCTGCACCTCCTCATGGCTCTGTTTTCAGGCTTTAAAAAATCTAGCCCTTGATGGAAGACTTTGGCCAATCACAGGTCATTTCAGAGAGAGAGCGTTCCTATTGGTTGTTCATTCAACGGAGGCAGCTGTCAATCACTCATGAACTCCGATCAAACAGTCAAACTATGCAGCGCTGATCAAATATGAATCAATATTCTGTTACTGTAATGCCTATTTCTCACCTCAAATGTTTTCAGAAACATCTTGTAGTGTACTGTTTAGCTGTGAGAAAGTTTGCTCCAGCTAGTGGGCGGTGCTTGGTATTTCCTCAACTTATCTCAACATGGCTGCTGGGTTATGCAGCAGCATTTAACCACCTGAACGGGCTGCACATCCTGCTCGTTGTTATTTAACTGACCATGTGGGGCACAAAGGCTGTTTGCAGACGCCCAGAAGTGTCCCAAGAATAGCAAAATAAGAAGAAAAGAGAAATTACAGGCAGAGGGCTGCAGGGTCTCGGCAGAAACAGACACCACCACAGTTCTAGTGGGGCATAAGTGATGATTGAGAGGGATTATTTCAGTCTATACATTGTTTTTTTTAGTTAATTCTTGCATATTATACCTTTAATGGTGTCTGTGTGCTTCCTATAACTAGCAACGAGTGTGCACTAGGGCCCATTGTAAACGCCACTGCTCCCTTCTCACTACACCACCCAGCTGGCTTTATTTAGAAGTCAAATGTAATGCAAACATTCAATGCATCATGCACATCGACAACCTATTTTTATTCCCATTTAACAATGAATAATGCAAAATCTCACAAAGGTAGCATGGCACTTTGCTAAAAGGTAGCTTGTTGTAAAGTAATGACACTTGTCCCTACATTGTCGCCTTTGACCAATTGTCTGAATCAGAGATCTCTTTTTCAAGTTCCCATATCGTGCTCATTTTCAGGTTCATAATTGTATTTTGTGTTTCTACTAGAACATGTTTACATGCTGTAATGTTAAAAAAACAGTTTATTTTCCTCATACTGTCTGCCTGAATATACGTGCATTTACCCTCCGTCTGAAACGCTCCGTTTTAGTGCATTTTGACGGAATTGCAACAGAATTGCATTGCTAGGCAACAGCTTGGGTCTATGTGTACTTCTTGTCAGCTGATGACATTCACATACACTGCAACAGGAAATAAACTGGGACACATTTAGAATGTTTACGTTTAAAATTGTGTCAAGGGTCTAAATATTGTATATTCGTGACATCACGAATGGACAGAAATCCTGACGGCTTGTTTCAAATGCAGAGTTTCTGAATATGGGATGTGTGTATTTCCCTGTGGATTGAGTGTTTCGATACTTTCACAGTATTTATATAGGACTTAAGCCTGCTTTATAATAAAAAAACATGAAAATCTCACTTTTTTATAATGTGGGACCTTTAAATGTATCGTTTGTATGTCTGCTCACTTCTCATACTTTTGTTGTAAAACACTTTGAGCTCCATTTTGTTAATGAAAGGTTTTATATAAATAAATAGTGATTATTGTTATTAGTATTAGTTATTAGTAGTAGGCTAGTATTGTAATGTTATTTTTACAAAATGTAGCCCTTCAAATCTTTTAATGTAATCTTAAATAAATACACTGTGTTCAACCAAACTCTGTCTGCACCACTGCATTGGCAGTCTCTGAGGAATCATGCTGATCTGTGGAAGAAACCTGAGATGTTCACTATGTCTGCTTGCTTTCTCTCGTTTTCTTCCTCGGAATTTCTCTTTGCACTTGTAAAATGAAGGATTATCTCCTGTTGTTGTTCTCAGGAATTTGGGTGGGTGGGTATAGGTGTGCTCACACAGACATAAAATGTACCAGGTAGGGGTAATGTAACACCTAAGGTCATTGGTGCATCAAATCACATGACCCAGCTCTTCCACTCCCATGTCACCTTGCTGTTCCCTCCACCTCCCTCCTCTGTCCCACTGTCTGTCCGTCTGTCTGACGCAGAGGCGGTGTGCAGAGTGTCAGGTGTCTCCAGGTTCCACTAAAGGAGTGACTCAACGGAAGTTCGCACAGGTAAGACAAAAGTCGGAGCAAGGACGTGAAAATATATGGAAATAACTCGAGCTAATGTTAAAAAAAAATACCAAATGTATGTCTGTAGGCTATTTGTTGGTGTTTAGATGGTTGGTTTTTATTATAATAAGACACGTGCTCATATACTCTGTCTTGCTCTCAAAGGACTTCTTGTCTTTCGAGATAATCGATGCCAAACCAGTCCATCTGCTATAAGCTAATGCTTTCACTCTATATTTCCCAATTTAAATACAATTTACATGTAACAAAATGACATAGAAGTATATAATATTCACTGTATAGCATATAATTAGGCTGCAGTTTTTTTTTATGCCACTACCTTGCTTACAGTGTTACCTGAACATTAAACTTCTTATTAAATATCATGTTGGCCTCTGAGCAGCAATCTTAAAACAAACTGTTTTATCGATTCTTCAGGTCAAACTCAGTTATTTTCCATACAAACAACATATTTTGTGCTTTTTGTTTTAATAAGAATTATGTCTTGGCTCAATCATGCGTTAAGCAATGTGGACTCCTCCTTATACTCATGAGTCATACTGTATCTGGTGTTCTTCTGGTTACTTGTTGTTAAGGAAAACTTGGCTTTAAAGTGAAGGTTAAAGGTCAGTATGCACCTTTCACTGATAGCAAAGTGATGGAGATGAAGCTAAATGCTGGTGTTTAGATTATCACATTTCAAAAGCTCATATATCAGATAGCCTGTGGTGTTTTTTAGGCTCCACTTGCAGTGTATAGCTACCTCACCCCATGCAGGCAGAAACAAACAGGGCCACCTTTGTTTACATTTTGTTAATAGTTACCTCTGATTAAGGATTTAATAAATGTTCTCTCTATCAAATTAATAGATCAGAGGTGGGAAGGTAAAGCAAATAGTGCAATGTGAAGCTGATAGTGTGGTAATTTTATAAAAGATTAAATGTACCTGTTGTCATACAAACATGTTAAAATCCTAATTAATAATAGTAATGCAAACTGTACCTCCTAAATCCTATAAGGAAGAAGTTTCATTAACGACTAAACCAATTATTGCAAATCTATCTATCATCTGTGCTGTATGGGAACTTAAATGTGTTACAAATTGTGGTTTGTGCTGTTTTTATTTTGATTTGAATAGTGACCTACATGTCCTAATTAGTGAGATAAATTGGTAATGTTAGAAGACAATGTTTTGCTCTGAGGTTTCCAAACTAGGTCACACAAAAGACAACCATGTAAAGCACTAAGATTGTTTTCACATACAGGAAAAGCGTGCTATGACCCCACCCTACTCTTTATTTAAATCCCAAACATTTCCTGCTATGTAATGATTTTGCTGTGTATTGCACTTTTGCATGAGTGAGACGAAGTTTGAGTTTTTCATTCTCAACCCACGTCGTTTTTGCAGCGCGGAGTTCACATGTTCTCTCTGTTTTCTTCAGTTGCTCTGGCTTCCTTCAACATATTTGAGGATATGCAAAAGACTCTAGACTCAGTCCACCTGTGTTATTAGCTCCTGAGACCTGTTCAGGGTGTGTCCCTGCCTGTCTGTCATCCAGTGCAAGCTGGTCCTGCAAAAGGACTAACATGGTAGAAAGGACAGGTTAACTAATGATTTCAGCATGGCCATCAAGTTCATTTTTTTGTGCTTATAACCAGGTCCATTACATAAAACCTATACACAAACAGTACAACTAATCCATAGACAAGGTTAGCTAACTTGCCCATCAGGCCTCAACACCTATAAGCAACAGTAAGCAGCCCTGAAGCTGTAAGAAGCCTATTGAGCAGTGGACCATCCTACATGTCATTGTGTTGTGTCTAACTGTCCGTATCCACCCATCTAGAAATACAAACACTAGCCTGACAGTAGGTTTAATTAATTACATTAAATTATTACATTTTATTAATACGTTATAAATATCTAAACAGGTAACTGTGTAGGTGATACAGTCAGAAGTGTAGTTGCATTTCACAGTTGTTGATTTTTAAAAAATCAAGGCTGTGTTGAAATTCAGTTCAGTCCAAAGTCCTCACACTACTTGTCACCAGTGTCGCTTTGCATCTGAGCGGTGATGTAATCGGTGCACCTGAGTGAAAAGGCCCAGACAGTAAGAGAAATGATTATTAGGTCTATCAGCTGCGCACAGTGGTGATTTAAACACATGGTTATAATATACTGTCTGAGCACTAAAAGGGGGATTCATGGTCTCCAGACATAGAAACTGCATCAGAGGCTCATCATCCGTCTGTAGCACTTATTTAAGTGTGGGTTTGTTTGTTTGTTGGAGTGAAGTTGAAGGAAGACTGTGTGTTATACAGTGTGCTGCTTTCCTCTCTGGTCTTTTGTGAATTTTGCCCGTGGCGAGTTTATCCTCTCGTAATGATAACATGCTTGCACTCTTGTGTTTCCATTTTGCAATCATGTGGCACGAGCCGGAGGGCAAGTTTGAACATTTCGACCTGTTTGTTTGCATGCATAGTTGCATGATCACATATGTGCAACCACTCTGTGGTATGTATGTCAGGAAGTTGGGTTGTGATAAGAGGTAAACACATGGAGAGCATCTTACAAAGTTACACATCAGTGATCTCAGACAGCAGATAGTTCTAGAGCTGCAGCAATTAATCGATTAGTTGTTAACTATTAAATTAATAGCCAACTATTTTGATAATTAGTTTGACTCATTTTAATTCCGTCCGTTCACGTGTCACACTTTTGTTTCTGGAGCAGAACTTGGAAACTATTTAACTTAGGAACTTCAAATTTGGTATGATGGTTGACATTGGAGTCTAGTTGTGCCTTTGGGGGGTTAGAAGTCCTGGGTACCCAACATTTTTGAAATTTTGGCCCAAAAGTGTGATTCCATCAGTTCCAAAAGGGCAAAACCTTTGGCCCTACTTTAGTAGGGGTCAAGCAGTGAGCGGGGGTATGTGAGCCATGCTCACTTTTGCCTTGTTTTTTTAAAGAAAGAAAGTCAAAACAAGACATTTTAAGATGTTATCTTTGGCTTTGGAGAACACTGATCGACGTTTTTCATAATTTTCTGACATTTTTTAGACCAAACAACTAATCGATTAATTGAGAAAATAATCAACAGATTAATCGACAATGAAAATAATCATTAGTTGGAGCCCTGGATAGTTCCTCTACATGCACAGACCTCGACTCACATTTTCTGTCAAATGAAAAGTAGACTGGTGAACTTAATGCAGACTTGATGATGAAGAGGAGAATTTTATTATCTTGCTAAGAAGCAAGACAAAGGTTTGAGAAATAATTTAGAAGTGAAGAGTTACAATCAGGTGTAGTAATGAACATGGCTAATGGTTGTGTTTGTATTTCAGGTATTCAGATAGCTGCCAGAGATGGAAAGCGGTCCATTCAATCGCCGGGGCTGGGCGGCACAGTCCCTACGCGTCACTGCGAAGGAGCTGTCACTCAGCGGCCGAGGGAGAAACAATGCCCTCGCTGAACGCTTCTCTAAGTGAGTAACACCTGGTTTTCAGTCATGTTTGTTGTTAATTTACACGTGGAAAACTATCTGTAATACGAAAAAATTAATAATAAATATATTTCTAGATAACGCTATCCTGTTTAGCACGTTTGAACCTTAATTACATTTCCAGTTCCATCAGTGTTTTTTCAGTTATTGTGTTGAAAGGACAAAATGTGTGAGGTCTACTTCAGACTGTTGTTGAGTTTGCTTGTGCGTTTAATTTCTGCCAGAAAACAAGTGATTAACCTTTTAACTAAGCTGATGATGTATTGAAAATTACCTCTCAATATTTTTATGATTTATTTAGGGCTGTCAATCGATTATAATATTTAATGACGATTAATCGCATGGTTGTCCAGAGTTGATTGTGATTAATCGCAAGTTAATCGCACATTTTTTATCTGTTCAAAATGTACCTTAAAGGGAGATTTGTCAAGTATTTAATACTCTTATCAACATGGGAGTGGACAAATATGCTTGCTTGCAAATGTATATATATATTTATTATTTGAAAATCAATTAACAACACAAAACAATGACAAATGTTGTGCAGAAACCCTCACAGGTACTGCATTTAGCATAAATAAAGATGCTCAAATCATAACATGGCAAACTGCAGCCCAACAGGCAACAACAGCTGTCAGTGTGCTGACTTGACTATGACTTGCCCCAAACTGCATGTGATTATCATAAAGTGGGCATGTCTGTAAAGGGGAGACTCGTGGGTACCCATAGAACCCATTTTCATTCACATATCTTGAGGTCAGAGGTCAAGGGACCCCTTTGAAAATGGCCATGCTAGTTTTTCCTCTCAAAAATGTAGCGTAAGTTTGGAGCTTTATTTAGCCTCCTTTGCAACAAATTAGTATGACATGGTTGATACCAATGGATTCCTTGGGTTTTGTAGTTTCATAGGATACCAGTATCTTCACTCTAGCTGTAAAACTGAGCCCGCTACAACCTCAGAAAGATCGATTGCATTAATGCGTGAAAGAAATTGGTGGCGTTACAACGAATGTGCATTAACGTGTTATTATCGCGTTAACTTTGACAGCCCTTGATTTATTATTTTGTATCACACGGTGCATGTTTAAAATGCATAAAGAATACATCTTCTCAATTTGTCATTTAAACTAAAAAAATATGACACTCTAAAAAATTAAGAATTGAAACAAAATTGAAATTATATCTAAACAAGCCGCGAGCTAAAATAAAATCAAACAAACTAAAATCTAAAAATTATTTTAAAAAAAATGGTAGTTTTCCCAGCGTCGAACGCCTTGCAAGGTTCTTGAAGGAAGAAATGCAACAATTCTTGTTTTGATGTTTTTGTTCTGAGTCACCAGAGGTCACTGTTGTTTCTGTGTCTCTCAGGTATCAGAGAGCTGCTGAGGTGGCAAGCACCGAGAAGAAAAAAGGAGTAAGTATGAAAAGGATGCTGGAGACATTTTATTTCTTGGGGTTTATGAACTAGTCGTGTACAAAGTTTCTCACATGAAAATCTACATCTTGTTTACAGCATTTTGATAAGCCTCTCCTAGCAAACTAAATGATTTAATGAAGCGTGTGTATGCTTCATGTCTTGCTTCATTTGCTCAGTAGCTGCTGGTGCTAAGATAATTACTGCGCACACACACACACACACACATTCACCATGCCAACACACTGTCTGTCCGGGCCAAATGTCTTGTCTCGGCTGACCTCTCATTGGCCACTTGTTGTGATGGGCAGGCTATCAAACCCATAATCCTACTTCAGTGTAATCCCCTTGAAATACTCTTTGTGGCTCCAACTGTAGGTTAGCTGCTTTGTCAGTGTGAAAGACTCATAAACAAAGCAGGACAGAGATTAATTGGGTAACTGATCAGCTAATGCCATGAAGAAATATAAGGTAATGTTTCTGTAAATGTGCTTAATGAAATGTGTTTACTAGTTTGTGAGCCAGCTGCTTTAAAAGCCTGTTAACTCCTTTGTTTAATGATCTGGCTGGTAATGACAGTGACAAGAAGGCATTATTTGGTTTCACTCCAGTAGGAACGTGATATGAATGTACTGTATGTGTTACTTACACACAGCGTTCAAAGAATAGAAAAGATGCTCTGAAGGCAAATTTCTGTCCACAAATTCAGTTTATCAGGTTCATTCTTTATACTCATGTCAGGGTGATTGATTCTTCATTTTCAGGAACCAATAGTATGTATGAATATGAGATAATGACACTATTACAGGGATACAGAAGTCTAGTTCAAATAGAGGATAACACAAGTTTGAATGAGCAGCGCAAAAGACCATCTGTCTGTCTGTGAGTGTGTGAGTGTGTGTGTGTGTGTGTGTGTGTGTGTGTGTGTGTGTGTGTGTGTGTGTGTGTGTGTGTGTGTG
>CAKAOI010052716.1:5498-15610 GCA_916701655.1 Sebastiscus albofasciatus
CACCCTCTGCTGGACTCAATGTGTAATACTCTCGTCCAATCACAATTTCGCATAAACGTAGCCGGCCAATCAGGACACGCCTACCCGTATAGATGCGGACCACACAGTATCTAAGGCATGCAGAGTCCCTCGCTGCCGAGCGATGCTGCCACTGAACGATGGGCCCAAAACCGTCTTGATTCCCGTGTAGTGTGTACCCAGTATTATGTGAAAAAGTCTGCTAAGGCTTTTATTTATTTACATTTACTTACATCCCCTAGTTAATTAAAACCAGCCAAAGGCCAGCCCACATATCCATGCTGCCTGGTGTAGAATTATGATTTTCTTATACATGAAGTTTACTTTCACCACGTCTTACTTTCCTATAGCCAGTGTACCGGCAGTGTCTTAATTGCTTTAATATTCAGTGTTTTCCATTCAGATTTTTTGCCCACTGAGCCATTTGCTGCTCAGCAAGCTGAAACAGCCTGCTCCTGTTAAACAGATGTAACGGGTCAGGAGGAGAGCTGCATGTCCCGCGAACCACAAATATTGTCTTTGACAACATGTGTGGTCCTGTTTGGGTTTCACCATGAAAGTGAGACATTGTTTTTTTTCCTACACTGATGGAGTAGCTTTAGCAAAGCTTTGCAAAAGCTTTATTTGGATATAAATAATGTTTGCCAGTGCATAAAATCCCAAGCACCAAACAGAGCAACAGGGGGTTGCAGAGAAGTGATGCTGACGATGGCAAAGGGGAAGCGGTGGTGGGAGGTTAGGTGCTGGTAAGGTGGTGAGTCTGTGTGCATCAGAAACTTGTCTCATGCAGAGGTGGGCAGCAGGGATGGGCTGCTTGTCCAACAGAGGAGACTGGGAGAAGGGAGCTGTGAAGCTGTGAATGTGTTGCCAAGGAGCTGCTTGAATAAACAGGCTGTGAAGAACAGACAGAGGAGGAGGAGAGAGAAAGCCAAAAAAGGCCTAGGAGAGCCTTCTGTGCTGCCGAGGGGGGGTGGGAGGACTCCTAGGCGTGTGTGTGTGTGTGTGTGTGTGTGTGTGTGTGTGAGAGAGAACTGGTAGCTGACATTCGGGCTTGGTGTGAGAGATTATAGGGGAATGGACACTGTCTGGAGCAGAGATCTGCTGAGGAGCCGGAGTCATCCTAGCAGTGGACACTGATGGCAGGACACTCTTAGAGGCATTACAGCAATCAGTAAGGGACAAGGAGCAGGAGCCATGTAAGAGAAGTAGCCCATACACTGAGATTAGGCGTGGTGCTGAGGAACATGATTGGACATCAGGGATGAGGGACAGTGATTGGTTGAAGGATTTCCATACATATGGCACTAAAGATGATTATTTTGTATTTATTTTTGATTATTTTGATGCCTTACTAGAACCAACACTGAAGGCCTATTGTATCATGAGATTGAAATATTGATAACATTGACTTGACTTGTCTTGAGTTTCATAACAATTGCTTATTCATGTGATTGCGATGTTTGATAAGAGGTCTAATGCCCGGTTCAGACTCCACGATATCAGCCCGATTATAGCCCGACACGGCCGTTGTAGGGGATCAGGAACGATAAATGAGTGTTGTGTGCGAAAATCAATCCTCTTATCTCATGTAGTGTTTCATAGTACACGACAACCGACGCCACGTCTGGGACGCCCCACGACACCCGAGGAAAGATTTAGCCTGTCTGAATTTTTCGCCTCGACACTCCTACTGTGACATCTCCAACGACGTGTTCCTTTGTGTTGACCAATCAGGTGCTCTCTCCAGCGCGCAGTTGTAATCTGGTCACTTGGTAATAAACAAACATGGAGAAAAGGAGGAGGGATGCCGAGTTCGCTGCTGTCAGGTGGGACAACCAAACTGACTGACGTATGGACAGCCCGTACCGTCCTCTCCGTGCCACCTAGGAGCGCATCCACAACCCTTTTTTCTTTCTTTTCTTTTTGCAACACAAGACCAACAGCATCACACACAACGCTTCTGTCGCCATGACTGACAGTTGCTTCAACCGCCTCCCCGATGACGTCTGAACTCGCGCACAATCGTGGAATACGACGTGCCGTGATTGGTCATGATCATACGTGTAGTCTTGCTGGTCACCCGACCAAGACACTGAAAGAGTTTATGGTGCTGTGATCGTTAGATCTGACATGGTGACCATCGTCAAAGACAAAAATATTGTGTAGTCTGATCCCGGTATAACAGGGAGTTAGACCTAAAAACTAGTAACATATATAAAGGATTTTTTTGACAAACAAAATTAATGTGCATATTTGTTCATGCATAGCCCATATCACATATAAAACGGGTTTGGTGTAATGACAATGCATAGAAGTTCAAATGGGGAAATGATTGATTAAACAAATATAGTTGTAATTTTCCCACATTCAACAGCAGGGCATTTAACACAATGCTGTGAGCACCACGAATACATTTCCACTCATCTCAGTTGTATTAGAGTGAAGTCAGAAATCTGAGACGCAGACATCTCAAAATCTGGACATATAAAACTATCTGCATGGCGACAGACCACCAAATATATGTTGTTGTTTTTGTTTGTGGCTTTATCTGCTCTGAAACCACCTTTCTATTAGTTTCATGTCTTTACTTTTCTGAATATTCACTCGATAAGTCGTGTAGTTTTTCCCTGTTTTTTTCAGTGTAATCAGGATCGTATAGAGACTGCAGGATTTAATGCATGCATACAGCGATTTTTCACAGATCCACGCTGTGTTTGCTGAAGCTAACACTCCTCCCAAAGCAGAGGTGTTGTATTCCCCACGTTCCATGCCTGTGATGGTAACACCTCCTCGGTCTACTCCTACTCAACATTGATTAGATGTCATATTGGTCAACATAAGCAAGTAGGTGAAACACATATGCACTGCGGGCCTGGTACGGATGTGTGCTTATGTCAAGCTCATTGTGTTTATTACCCAGATGACTGGGTATACGCACCGCTCCCTGGATACGGAGTAGTCTTGCATATTATGTGAGCGGTGTTAAATTATGGACTGATAAAAGACAGCCAATGCGGTTGTGAACTTCATCTGCATATTTGCCATAAGAAAAACAGAATGTTCTTCCAGATAAATTCCAGTCCATACCAGGAATTCATGTTTACTTTAAATCAGCGAGTAACCTTTTGTATTGTCCATCAAATTAATACTTTTGTTTGGGTTGATTTCTCAAACGTCCATCCCATTTGAAGAACTTGATTTAAAGCATTTAGCTCCTGTCCTAGAAGTTAAAAGCCAGATGTAAAAATGATGCAAATGAGCTAAACTCCAAGAGAAATGTTTAACGGTATAATATGCAACAGTTGTCGGTTGTTTTAAACACACGGCATTGAAAGTTGGCCCTCCTCCTCAGCTCAAGTGAGTGAATGAAGAGAGGGAGCGGCGTTAGTGAGAACAAATCAGTGAATCAGAGAAATAAAACGTTATTGCTGAAGTCCAGAAACGTCCTGAACACGGCAAAATAAGAAAAGAGAAAATCCAGGCAGAGGACTGCAGGGTCTCTGTAGATATAGACACCACCACACACACTTTTCTTTTTTGACAAACAAAAAAAGAAAAAGCCCACAACCATCTTGTGTTGGTGCTGTATCATATTCCGTTCTTACCTACTAACAACATCACTCAACATCTGTGTGTCTCCTACTTAGACGAGCACATCATTTAAATCACCATTTTCATTATAGTGTATTAATTGTCCCCACACTTTTTTGAAAAAGTCCTTTTTGCCCTTAAGGATACAGGTTATTTTATTCCGTTGAGAAACAGCGAGACATTTCTTTCAGCCACTGACCTATTCGAGGTCTGTTGACATTTTTCAAGTAGAGGGCAATCAGACGACTTGCTTGTAGAAAGCACAAATCAAAAATAATTTGTTTACTTCTCTGTATAAATGCAGTACATGGGTACACTCTGACTTTAGAGGTAAAATATAATCAACAGCATTGTTCACTTCCCCACAAAACTCACTTATTTTAGCACAGTCCCAAAGATGGTTATCTAACGTCCCCCTTTCCCGACTACACTATATGCATGCATGTGGATTATTGCTATGAAATGTATGTAATCTAACTGGAGTAACATCAGTATGCATCAGCCAGTTATATTGTTATTTCTAGTATTAACAGATTGTGTTTGGGCCTTCATACAAGCGTCCTGCCATTCATCAAGTGCAATCTCCACTCGTAAATCGTCCCTCGAGGCATTTAACCTTGGTTCACGAGATTCAGCACAGCCCGAGACAAATATGTCATATATTATAGAAACTTGGCCTTTGCCATAGACGTTTTGGCACTATGGTTTCCTCCAGGGCAGAGAGAGGTGGCATTGCTAATGACTTATAAACTTCTGATTTGTAGATATGTAAAGGGATGTAAGAATCAGAAATGTCTTGTTAACAGCGACACCTGTGGCCATTAGGTCAAAGAAAGCAGCCTGGTGCTCACGCTTGTGCTCGTTCTACATAGACATGAAGGAGCATCAGTCAAAACAGTGAGGGGACACACGTCAGCTAAAACCAAAATATCACTCTATATTTCACCTGCTTGGCAGTAATGTTAGCTGACCAGACCAAGGTCTCTCCATGAATCAATGCTGATGCTGTGTTTTCCTGCTTTAGCCTCCCAACCAAAATCAGAAGGAGCAGGGGAGACACCAGAGTTTTGGTCGGAGACGATAACGTTGCTTGCTCCGGAGCACCGTCTATTCACTCAGCAGCAGGAAACGACACAGGAAACCTCTGTTGGTCTGGAGGAGCTGCAGCAGTTACTTCTGCACAAACGTCCACTGAACATTCACTAGATATTCTCAGAGCTAAACTAACTCTTCTGCAGTGAGGAGTGTGCGCGCATGTATGTGAGAGGTGGAGCGAGAACAAGCGCGGTGTGTGAGTGAAGGCAGGCAGGCAGGCAGGCAGCGGAGCAGAGACTCCGGCCCTGGACACCAGGGTTACGGTCTCTCCTGACCAGGTCGGGGGGCTGAAGCAGGATTAGTTGACACTGTTTTGCAAGACGGGCTTCACTAGATAGAACTTTGCGGTTTTGGTGCTTCCCTGTAGTTTGTGTTGGAACAGCGTAGCAACACGCGAGCGCGCATGGAACACCGACCTGCAATGATTTCTAAGAGTGTAAGAAGTAACAAACAGTACCTTTAAAGAAGTGATTATTTTTGGATTGTTGTGCTTTCTTGACAGTTCCTTAAAAGACAGGTGGGCTCCATCATTAGGTTTATACACATCTTGGATCTTTGACAGACCCCTGTCGGCCCACAGTGGGAAGCCTCCGTCGGATCTACCAGACACAAAGTCCTCATTACCCCATGTTGGACTAAAGCAAGAAAGAAACTGACATTTCACAGCATGCCATGCATTAATCAGATTGATTGTTTGTTTTCTAAGTTTCCTAATACCTGCAGAGTACATATACAAGTGAAGGGGTAGTCCAATGGGGCTCTGCTTCAGTCTCAGCCAAGATGAAGGATTTTCAGATGTGAAATAAAACAGTGGTTCTCAGCTGGGCTTCCCAGTAATACCACAAGAGTTTATAGGGCAACGTACACCACACACTTCTTATGGGTCATAAGTGATGATTAAGACGGATAATTATTTTTATTTTATTTTTAGATCCCTGCATAGTATGCCTTTAAAGCAGTACTACACTCAACACAATGTGATTTCCTCTGACATCTCAATGGATAATGAGCAGCTCTAGATCTCAGCTCCATGAATTCTGATCATAAATAGTTAATATTTGCATAATTATTCCTTATGTCATTATTACTCACACTAAACCAAAAAAGCCTGAACCCTATATAATTATAACCCCTCAAACTGCTTTCTCTGCATGGATACATTCCTGTATACATACATGTGTTTGCTTTGTAATTGTGTCACTGCAGCATATTTGGCCCAGAGGGTAGCTCCCTTTGATATTATAAAAATACATGAACACACAAAAGACAGCTGTTGGAATTTCTTGTCAGATTTACACTGGGAAGTGTCACCGTTTCTAAGACTTTGAATTGTGTTGCTCAAAGCACATTTATTGGCCTTGGATGAAAGCAGTGAGGACTGTGAAGGTTGATGGCTGTCAGCTCATTAATCATATTTTCAGGGGGGGAGAGTCCTCTTGGAAGACACATCACTGTTCTGGCATGTCTCTCCACAAAGCAAATCCACAGCCTGAGATCGTGTGCAGGGTGAACCAATCTGAATAAATCAAGTCTTTTTTTCTTACTGTCATGCGAGGAGTCTAAGTTTGCCACAACAATGCAACTAAAAGGTGTCTAAAATCAGTTTTTTACCCTTGTATGATTCTAGGTATTCATCAGTGTTCAAAAATGTCCATTTATACCTTTAAATACGATGTTGCCTCTCCGATTTACATGCACACAATACATCCTCAATATGATGCAATACTTTTAAAACCAATAGCAAAATGATCTGTTGCCATGTGGAATCCTTTTTTTTGCAGCCTTCCTCACATGGTTCATCTCCATCATCTCTCTCTCTACAAAAATAGTCTGAAAATGTATTTTTCTGTCATTTTACAATCTGGAAAAAATTGATTCACAATAATAAATAAGTAAAGTTTAATCAAATTTTAAACAATAACTCTTTTTTCATTCCTTACCAAAGAATATTTCTTGAAAATGTCTCTAAATTCTGTTTATTTGGTCCATTTTATGACAAAAAAAAAAACATATATACATACTGTATATATATCCCCTTAAGGGCGATGAGAGACCAGCATCACCCTGTCAGGAATTCTTTCACAACAATAACCCGCTTGCTGTACATTATCCCGCCTATTACACGGCTACATACTGGAGAAATCAATATTTTGACACAAAAACGGTCCTACATCAGAGCTGTGCCATAGCAACGGTCTGTTATAAGACATTACAGACCTCAGAACGCTGTGACTGACCAATCAGAATTGAGTATTCAACACAGCCGTGCAATAATATACAGTATGTCAACATGCTGGTTTCCAATAAATGGGTCGCAGCAATAAGGATGCAAATGGCTGTCCAAACCAAGGGACAGGTAATATAAGAATCAATAAACAGTCAAAAGCAGTTGGTACTGTTTGTGTGTGTGAAGCCCTGACATGTGAACGTACTGTATTCATACTTCAATATCCCTCCTCACTGCAGCTTTTTCTCACCAAAACCAGCTATGCTGTGATGTTGGAGCACGCAAAGAACAACAATAATGACGTATATGCATCAATATGAGTTATATGCAGCCTGCAGCAGCAATGTGATTTCCTTTAATAAATCATGACACTGCTAAAGGCTCTCAGGCAGCAGTTATTCTCCTACAATCATCACATTATGAGTTGTAATTTCCACTTAAATACTTGTTTCAGACTCACAATTTCAACTCTCACTTACTAATAATTTAAATTTCTGTGAAAGGTGTCATTTCATTTTTAATCAGTAGGCATTAATTATGCCTTCTTAATTAGCCAAAATTATGTTTCTGTTGAAAAAACAGTAATATCAAACTTTCACAGATGTAAAGACCTGCTCAATTTCACAAAACAAGAAGCTCCCGTTAAGAGAGACCAAAGGAAACGATGGCAACACTTCATTTTACAGCTCCGCAAATTCCATGGTAATTATAGGGGATAATTAGCGAGTAATCCATTTGAAATTTCTGCCAAATTACTGCCAAATTATCCCAATATTTACCTCACAATTTATCAAAAATCACTTTATTATAAACATTATTTAACCATTAGATGCTAAAATAGGAGATAATGGTTAAAATAGGGCCCTGAGGCTTGAGAAGCGGCTGCTCTTCATCGGAGGTGGAAAACTAATAGAAGACACTTCTGATCAGGCACGAATCTCACCGTTGTGTGACTTATTGTCTACACTAATGTAACCTGGTGGCTGATGTCATGATTCAGGGAGTTTTTTAAGAAATTTCAAAATAATTATTTGCTGATTATTATCTGCAGACATGGGAATAAAGCATATCAATTAACTTTGTTTTCTTTTTTTGTTAACGTATTAAATTAATTACCAGCTATTGATCGATAGCAGAAAATAATTATTAAATAATGATTATAATAAAATAATTTTTGATACATTTTGAGGTACATATTGTGGTAATTTCAAAGAAATGTTAAATAGTTTACTTGCTAATTATCAGCCAATAATTACCATAATATTTGCTGACCTGTTAATTGAAGTGTTACTGAAACAATTTATTCATATTCCTTCAGACACAGAAACCTTATCTCTGGCAAAATAATAATTTAATTAAAAAAGAGAAATGTGTCAAATCATGCTTTTTTTAAATAACATATATGAAAGTGATTAAAACAGCTGTATAGTCAAAATCTGCTACACCTAAATGCCTGTTTTTTAAATCATTTGACAGCATGGTTCATCCAGTCTTGCACTTCATTTTATTTGTTTAGCTGAGGATAGGCTCAGCTCACGGCAGATGCCTTGTCATCGTTGGTGACTACACACAGTAAGCAGGGCTCACTTTCTCAGTGAGTGACATGGAAATGTAACAGCGGCTAATTGTGAATCTGGAAAATGCAGATCCATCTGAATTTGAGAGGAGGAAGCTTCAGTCTGGCTCCTTTCAGCACAGATGTTATTGTCTTTGGTTTTGATAAGCACTGTGCTATTTCCTCCTCAGTTCTCCTCTCTGCTCGGCTACTTTACGCTCACACTCCTGTGAGACGATCAGGCCAATCAAAAGATGTTTACCAGCCATTAAGACTTTCTGCTCGCCTCCACAAGGAGACGAAAGGAGGAGAGTGGAAAGAGAAATCAACAACTTTCGGAGACAGATCCTTAATTGTTTTTACCCTATTTTGACATTAATTAGGTTGAAATATAACAGGGAGAGTGTGAGGGAAGAGATGGCTCCAACTGGGGAGTTAAAAGGTAGACAGCAAGACTTTTCTCCAGTGCTTAAATGTCTATCATGGGCCTCTAAGTGGCTGCTCTGCAACACAAATACTGTACCTACTGTCTGACAATTAGCATATACAGTATATCTGCTGACAGGATGAGCCTGGCTGTTCTATCACTGCCGGTATCTACTGTAATGAATGTCTATATCCAACTAAATACATTCAGAAACTACTAATAATTATGATTGGAGTTTTAATTAGTTTATTTAACCTTTAATTTGAGATATAATCTTTTTTACGAGGCAGACCTGGGCCCGGACACCAGTTACAGTTTAAACAGATATAAAACACAACAGACAGGAAATACAATCGTCAAGCACACAAGCAAGAGACTAAAACCAGCTCACATAAAGCAGTTGTATTTCTCAGTTCTATGGCTTTATTTTTATTTATTTTTTCCACAGGGACTATAGATTATTAAAATGCAGTGTGCTCTGCAGATTATTCCAAGTCCAGAGAGCAGAGTAGGAGAAGGCCGTTTTTCCCCAGCTCAGCACAAACCCTTGGAACACGGGTAGGGAAACCACCTGGTGGAACAAAGCTGAGGACCGCTGGAGGTCTGCGTCAGGAGATTACATATATATGAGGGGAGTTTAGCCAGCCAACGTATTCTCAGTGGTTCCTATGATATTTTAGGAAAAAGTTATTCCTCGTTTCTGTCCCGTCCAAGACCAAACATCTACTTATAAGACTCTGAAAGGCATTATGTTAACTACAATAGGAGCCATGCACCACAGTTTAATCCTACAAGCCTTCTACATCATCATCATCATCATCATCATCATCATCAGAGGGAATGTTACAGGTCACCTGACATGGATATTTATCTTCTTTTCTGTCGTACAATGAGAGCAAAATAACCAGAGTCAAACTCCTGGTAGCCGACGTGTGCAGGTCTACTCATACCTGGACAACCAAGCTGGTTCTGATCCAACAAGACAAACAGAAACAGCATAGCATAGCATAGCATAGCATAGCATAGCATAGCATAGCATAGCATAACATAACATAACAGCATAGCATAGCATAGCACATATTCACACACACAGCTGGCAGCAACATCAGCATAAAACCCAATAAACAATAATAATGAAATCGGCCATTAGTCCATAAATGATCTTACTGTTGATGATTCCAGCAGGAGACGACGGGGCT
>CAKAOI010052716.1:15695-40931 GCA_916701655.1 Sebastiscus albofasciatus
TGGGTCCAGTAGGGTGAGTCTTTGACCAGTAGGCCTTGTTCTGGGTCCAGTAGGGTGAGTCTTTGACCAGTAGGCCTTGTTCTGGGTCCAGTAGGGTGAGTCTTTCACCAGTAGGCCTTGTTCTGGGTCCAGTAGGGTGAGTCTTTGACCAGTAGGCCTTGTTCTGGGTCCAGTAGGGTTCATAGGCTGAAGTCTATCTTTAGCAACAAAGAAAACCTACAACACAATGATGAAGCCAACTAGGGCACCAAGGCTACTGATTCAACTGTAGGTCACAGCTTTAACACAAAGGTTTGGAGGCTGAGGACAGAACAAGGCTGCTGTCAGACTACCTGAGCATTTTAAACTGCAGAGATGATGGTTGGACCAATCAGCAGCAGACACACCCCAGACCGAACCCACACCTCCAGCCAATCAGAGAGAGAGCACCTAGATGGGGAACAAAGATCCTCACCAGACAAAGACACTCACTCTGACACAAAAACACAGCCACACAAAGATCCTCACCAGACAAAGACACTCACTCTGACACAAAACACAGGCACTCAAAGATCCTCACAAGACAGACAGACACTCACTCTGACACAAAAAAACAAACACATTTCAACATACGGTTGAGAACGATGGCTGGACTTCTTCCTCCTGCTCCTCAGGCTTCTGTTCATCAGTGTACAGGTGTTTCCATTTAACAGGTAACGTGTTATCTGGTGACATTCAGCCAAACGTATCTGCATACTCGTAGTAACTTTTGTGTAACTGGCTGACGTAGATAATAAACACCTTAGGAGGAGTATTAATCTAAAATGGATAAAGTTAAATTCTAGGCTTTCTGTTTGTGTTGTCATTTTACAGCTAAACCGTGCACTACAAGATGATTCTGAGAACATTTGAGGAGAGAAATAGGCATTAACGTAACATAATATTGATTCATATTTGATCAGCGCTGCCTAGTTTGACCATTTGGTAGGAATTCGCGAGGGATTGACAGTCGGCTCTCAGAGACGGCAGCTGGACGGCAGACTCCAGATCAACTCTGATTGGTTGTTTTCCTCCGGTCTGTGACATCTTGCAGGTGCTGTTAGGAGCACCGGAGGACACAGAGGAACATTATTTTCAGGTTACCTGTCTCATGCACTACTGTCAGAGTTACTGTTTTATAAAAATAACTTTTTTTAATAATATTTTCTCCATTTTTACTCACTGCAGCTTTGAGTATGTAATTTACATGATAAATGAATCAACGTTGACTTCTGGTTTCACACGGGACACAAACGCTGGTCTCCTGGGTAAAAGTCTGGTATTTTTTGACCCACCCCGCCCTCCTCCCTACCTCCATTTGCCACTCTTTATATTTCCTGGTTCACCATTACGTTAATGACACACAAAGTGATTTTGTGCTGGGATATACACAGATTACAGTGTGTACAATACGTATACCTGTATACCCTGTACAAATACCTCAATACTATGGTGACACTTCTTCATTTAAGTCCCCATTTAGAGTGTCAGCCTGCAACAAGGCAAAGAGGCAATCCAGCAGACAGGTTGGTTGGATTTAAACATATATATAAAACACAGAACTGGGTTGGAAGCCACCTTGATCGCTGCCATGAGCTGGGGGACTCTGAAGATGGATGGTTGAGCGCACAAGACATTGACACCGGGGATTGGAATTCACCTCCTGTATCCTGCCTGAGGTTAGGTTTATGTCAAGGACGCTAAAACACTGTTGCCCTTTTCACTTGCCTTAGTCACTGCACCCGATTCAACTGTTATCAGTCACTATAAGCACTACTACGGGCCTACTATGCCTACTTCATTGTAAAAGTGAAAGTAACATGTTGTAAAACTTAACGAAACGCCACATTTTGGTTAAGCGGTATCATAAACGTCCACAGCAATACCACACAGAGAAATATTTATCATAGATGATGCTGACACAGGTCGATCTTCTCGTAACTGATGGCCGATAAAGTTCAATGAAAGTAATAAAATACTTACAAGTGAATTGACTAGACTGGCAACATTTCTGACGGATCTAAAAAATCCCTAAGCCATGGAGCACAACCAAAGAAGGTATTGATCTTTGGTTGTCTTGTTTTTTATTAGTTTTATTATTCTCCTAAAAGACTCATGTAATGGAGATGTGTTCTCTCTGAGGTTATTTAAAATATTTATCACAGTAAAATAAACAAGCCACGAAAAACTTTAAAAACATAAACATGAAAAATAAAGAAACAAAATGTTTTCTTGAGCTTGAGATGGAGCACCTGACCAAGACGACCTCTGGCAAGTACACTTCCTTACAAGCATGCGACCTTTTCACACACAGCTGACCCTGGATTGGTAACTGAGGAGGGTACCGTTGGAAACTAAGTAGCCTACAGGATTATTGACTTTGATGTGAACTACGGTTAAAAAAAGTTTACTTGCCTGAACTCACCAGCTCACTTGTTGAACTGTGTTCTGACAAGAGATTCAAAAGTTTAATCACTCACCAGTTCTTTAACTTTAGATGAAGCTGCAGTCGGTAGAAATGGAGCACAAGTGTTTAAAAAAAGTGGTTTTAATAAAACGGTCACTATATCCTGACAGTATGAGACAGATAATCTGAAAAACATAATGTGCCCCTGTGTCCTCCAAATACGTTTCCAGCATCCAAATGCTGTAGCTCCAAACACGCTCGGTGTGAACACTCACTCTTGCTGCACTTCTAAGCAGATGGTTATGCTGGTTTCAGTGTTTTGTGCTCAGGTGTCTCCCTTCAATGCTCAGTTTCACTGATCTTAAATGACAATAGAACAATACATCCTCAATGAATGACCTTAAATTGTGCATTTCTGTGTTGATGTCAGGCATTCTTTTATCTTTCTAACGCTGTATTCAGTCTCTGGTGTGTGGAGCAACTCTCAGCCGCAGAGAGCAGATGTTTGCATGAATTAAATATCTGCCGAGGCTGAAGTAGAGCGTTGTGGTATCAACTGTGAAGACGTGTTTCTGCCACTGCTTAAAAATGCAATAATACCTGAAATACTGTACATATCATCGACAGGCTTAACATAATTTAGCGCACAGTAAAGCATTCCTCCAGGTCATGAGCACCACTGCACAGTGACAACTAACTAACAGCGTAAACCTTCAGATTCTTATCACATGTATTATCTATACAGTGAATAAATTAGCATAAGAAATAGTTTTTTGCATGCAGCTACAGTTGAAGAAGAGAAACCCATCCCGAGCATCATGGCAGACCTCCCGCTGCGGTCGTACATAATTGATGCACCGGAACCCTTAAAATACACTGTGTTCAGTCTCAAAGACACACTGGTGTCATTTAGAGAACTGCAGTTAGCAGTTGTTGGTAATGTAGCGGACAGACCACAATGAGCTCAGTCCAAGGTCAGGACTTCTGAGGGATCAAAAAATCAATAGGTTTGTCTTGTTTCTGGATGGGTGCCACCGTAGTGCACTGTTTGTGCACCTTGGGAAGGTCTGTTGGCAGTGCAGTAGACACAATTTGTTCACATGTATATTCAACATGAATACAACTCAATCAGAATATACAAAACACACAGTCTTAAGATACAACATTTTATTATTGTCAGTCTTAAATATGAGCACACACTTTTCATCAACAAAATACATATGAACCAACAATCCTTTACAATGCAGGGAGTCAAATAGCATGATGCTCCCCTCCACTTGGGAACAATCCAATCTGAAGAGAGCCTTGTGAACGTGTAACCAGGTAAAAGGGCAGAATTTGTCTATTTGTGAATCATCGTCCAAAATAAATCCCAACAGATCATGAGACTACTTCATGCGTCTGCTATATGATAATCCCCTGGCAGCTGAAGCAAAAGGTTTGATCTCTCATGTGTAACCAAAGTTCACATCCAAAAATGATCTCTCCCCGACTCCGATGCAAACCACACAAATGTCACAAAACACCTAAAATGAGTAGTACTATCTGGTAGGTGCAATACAAGCTCAGTCATTTTTCTTACATGGTATCAAATTTTCTTCAAAGACTGTCTCTCTTGCCTTGCACATTATGGAGACAAAGAAAAGAAATACACTGTATCCATAGCTTTTTTTCCCCCCCAACTCAGCCCATGTTCCAACTGGGCCCATGTTTGCTTGGACTGAGAGAGAGAATGAGTCCTGCAATCCTTATGCACTCGTCAAACAGACAATGGAGTTGGTCGTATCACCATAAATATGCAGCGCTACTGCCAAAATATAAGCCTTCATGGACTGTGATTCAGAATTGGCTGACTGGAGTCAGAACAGAAAAAAAAAAGTTACGGGTATTCAGGCCTTCTAAGTGCAGTTTTTTAGCTGAACTTTGGGGGTGGATCAGAAATATTTTACTAGTATACTTCCAAGATCCTCTTCCCGAGTTGCTTGATTTTATCATTATAAGTTTTGGCTCGGTTGGGACTCGCTGTGTGTCTCGTATCCGTTTTAAAAGTCATGCTTGGTGGCAGTTTAGAACATGTGCTCTAATAAGCAAGCACAGAGGCTGACTTTTTTGAATGCCATGCAGAAAGAACAGTACGACTGCCTACTACTCGTCTGAGAGGTGGTAAATTATTTTCAATTATGGCAGTTGCTTATTTCCCATTGCAACGCCTGCTGTGTTCAGTTTGCCTGATGGTGATGCATGTTATATGCAGCTGTTGGAAGCATACAGCATGGGAGAAACAATCAGTTACATTTCTTACTTTATTTAACTCCTGAAGAGAGATTAGTGCATAAACAGGATGTTACTGTATATATAGCAAAGAGTTGCAAAAACCTCACTGGGCGAGACTCATACGACGGAGGATGAGTCCCGTTAACAACAGGACGATATGAAGGCCAACTGAGAGCTTATTAGAGTTTTCTCAACTAAATGAGCCATAGCATGGGAAATAGCTGCGTTATGCAACACAAAACATCACACTGTCTCACTAAACGTAATGTGATTGTGTTTATTTAACTGCTCTGCAAGCCAGCTTGTCTAACCTTGAGGCTACCAGGGCCCAAACTGCATCAAGAAAACACTGGTGCTAAGTAATACAAAACGGCCTCAGGTCAGAAAACAATCCAATTGAAGCCTTTAAAGACGCAGCCTGCATAGGTTTACTCCACATGCCTTCTCTTGTTACACGTTTGGAACAGTGGGGATTTGAGAACAAGGAAATGAAGATGATCCTTTTTCTGTTAGCGGCACGTGGCTCAGACCAAGGCCGAAACTTTAGGAATATGATCTAGCGGGATTTCCAGCAGTGATCTGACGAGCGCAGACTGTTTCCATCTCCGCTGAAAAAGGCAGAATACCAGATCACAGATCAGACCGTTTCTTTGACTCGATGTTGCTTCTTCAGCTCTGCGCTTCACAGTTTACAACATTTTGTCCGCGGCCACATATCTCATCAGAGTTCATAAACAATATACTTGTTTGATTTGGAGAATTAGCGGGGTTCCTCCTAACGACCATCGAAAAGTTTGAATATTAATGTGCACAGTTTTGGTCTGCAGTCTATGATGCTCTGTGCCGCCTCAACTCTGAATCGCTGCCATAGTGACCATATGGCATTGCTATTATTAGGTGGATTATTAGATGGAGTCTGCTATACAACCACCTCCTTACCTCTGGTTACGTGTGAACTTCTTTTTTCACTTTCATCTCGAGATGCGTGTTATATTTTGACAGCAGCCCTGCTGGTTTGTCCAGATCTGTTTGTCTATGTTCTAAAGGTACACACTTACACGGGTCTGTCAGTAATCGTGTGCTTGGCTCGATAAATGATACTGTATTTGATATGACGTAAAAAAAACTAAAACAATATCACAGCTATTAAGGACAAAGCAATAAACTGCACACATTCAGCTGTGTGAGCTGTCCTTTCAGAAACTCGTGGAGTGCTGCGATACTCCCGGAGAAACAATACTGACAATGCAGCAGTGTGGTGTGAATGAGCCTCGCTGTCATTACAGCCCACACAAATGCACACCCATGACCACATCTAAATATGACTTTAAGGTGGTAATTGATAACTGGGCAACTTGCTGAGCAACTGCTCAGAGGTAGAAAAAAAAAGAATAATAAATGAGCAGTTTTTACAAAGTGTGCTTGGCTGTTCTACAAAAGAAATGTAGGCATACATATACAAGAAACTGTCTTACCTCAGTAGAATCTGTGGCGTGTGTGTGTGTGGTGGTGAGAAGGTGTGTGTGTTTCTGTTAAGTGATATTTTCAGTCAAATTATTTCAACCTTTCAAGTGAACTCAAAGCAACAGCAACCGCTTCATGCAATCTCTTGTGAAGGGATCCCAACACAGACCTCCTTGGGAGGTGATCTGACTTCAGTTCATCTTAAATGTGGTTAATCTTGTGGCAAAATGACGTGAGATCAGTGGTGCCATCCTTCCAGCCGGGGATGGAATAATTACCATGTCATTTCCGAACATCACTGTGCTGGAGATGAATAATAGTGTGCAGTGTGTGTCTCTCTCTCATTGTCTTGTGTGTGTGAAAACAAACCGTGATTAGCCTGTCACATTCAGATGATGATTACCCTGATCAATTTCAATAATGGCCCTATCTGTTTCATGCCGTTTTGATTTGGAGATTTTTTTTCACATCAAGAAGCACAAACCTTGTTATCCCCGTGACGGGGGCTGTGTTTAAAAGAGAAATTGAGGTGTGTGCACGTGGATGAAAGGACTCTAACCTCACCAGAAGCTGAGGCGAGCCGGAGAAAAAAAAGGGAGAAAAAGGTGAGTGTGAACAGATCTGTTCTGTTTCGCTCTTCTCCTTTTTGTGCCTGCTCGGTGTTGACTGAGCTCGCATTAATTTAAAAATAACCATATGTGAAAACACTCAATCAGAGCCGTGGGATAATAAGAGGCATGTCATTGCCCCGCCACCAAACAGACACACACACTAATTTGTTGTAATTCACTGTTCCTGTTTGATGTTGTGTTAATGGAAATCCTACAAATCCTTTAGCGCTGCACACAGTCCAATGATGTGGAGTGCAGTCAGTAGACGGTTATGTTTGTACGACCGCAAACACAAACAGCGATGCATTTTACAAGAGAGGCGCGATGTCTAAAAACATCCTTTCCACGTTACAAAACCAGAAGCCAAACACCAAATCCTGTTGTTGTCACTCAGCTCTCTTCCACAGCTGGGGGAACCTGAGTGTGCTCTGGCAGTCGGTGTAAATTGTTTGCCAACACAAGATATGTGAAAAAGATAAATCACTGGGCTTTAAATCTTGCTGCCGTGTTGTGAGAGGTTTCTGATTGTTGCATAAAATCCTCGCGCTCACAACAAAAATAAGGTAACGGAGGTCTGTCCTCTGTTTGCTGCCTCTCATAACACCGGTGATTCTCTCGGCTGCGCTGATCCTCCTCCGTAATAAAACACGGAGACACGACTGGCTTGTTTTCTCACATATCCTGTCTTTTCTGACAATGCAAGCCACATATCAAGTGATAAGAGCTTTTTTTTTTTTTTTTTACTCAGACCTCTGATCAATCTGGGTTATTGCAAATTGGCTCGCATATTGTACAGTTATCCTGCAATTCTTTTCTTTTCAATAAGAGCTGGAAATATCTTGTTCAGGTGAGCATGTCACAGTCATAAACCACATACTGTACATTTTGGTTCAAAGGTATCTATAATTTTAGATTTCCAAATTACCCTATGTTAAACTCAAAACACATGTTGACCCTCTTTTTTTTGTGAAAAGACACTAGTATGGAACGATGTGTTTGGTTTGGTGTTGAGACTAGAAAACAGAAATCGTATGGAGTGTGGTGCTGTGTGAACGGCTAAAGTCTTTGGGTTATTGGTGTCTAAATACATGCAAAAAGTTTGTATTTCCTATGAACATGTTCTGACTGAGTGGTCTCTAACCCTCCAGTGCTGGTTCGGAAAATGAACAGGAACTTTTTTTTTCTCAAATAACTGTGTTGTGTAGAGATGGCATGGTGTTCAAACAAGTAGCAACGGCATTAATACATTTGCATTATTTAAGTCAGACGTCGACTCCACACAAGTGGAGTAAACTCTTCCTCCATTTTTAACTACATAATTATAACATCATTATTCTTGACACCATTTTTGTGTACAACTGTACTGGTAAAGAACAAAAAAAAAAGACATAAAACTAGGATATCTGTCCTAAATAATTACAACTTCATATTTTCCCTTCTCAAAAAATATTTAAAACTAAACATAATTAAAAAAAACAACATAAAATTAAAAGATTAGCATAACACAACTGCAAGTATATCACTAGAATGCTGTGAACCAAAATACTTGAAGGTCAAAAACAATTCTGTTTCAACAACCAGACTGAATGATAATTATTATACATTACAATATGATAATACCAGGCTTTTCAGCCTCAGGGTAACCTAAATTCCTTCTGCTTCACTGTCGCGGTTTGACTTTGAGGTATTTAACATTCACCTCTCATACTGTACTTGCTGTAAATTTGCCTTTTTTTTTCCTGGAGTTGAGATGAATATGCAATGTGGTTCAAAAATTAAGACAAATCCATTTGAATAAGAGACACCACAATTAACCAAACTTTTTTTTTTTTTCTTTCTCTGAGACATACTATATATGTAAAAAGAGATAATCCAAAATGATATAATTTAGAGAGAACAACATAATTCAATTAAAATGTGAAGCATTTGTTACATCTTTGAAATTTAAAAAAACCCAAAAAAACCAAAAAAAAACAGAAACTTTTGTTACGTACTTATTTAGTGGGTCAACATCATTACGTAGCGGGATACGTCATGCACTCACTGTGCATCAGTTTATGGTTCCGGTTGAAAAAAAAAACAAAAAACACACACACATTCACACACACATACGCGCGCACACACACACACAAAATACTCGTGTTCAAATCCAGTCCTCTTCAAAATCTGAGCAGGAACGGCAGAACCGCTATGAAGAGCAGACAGGTGTGTGAGTGGACTCCCATCGCGCCGCCGCTGCCATCCTGAACTGCTCTCGGGCCTGACGGGGAGAAGGAAAGAGAGAGAGAGAGAAAAACAAAAAAAAACTTGGGTAAGTTTCACCTTTGAATATTATTTTTACCTTTCTCTCAACACTACTGGAGATACATTATTAAAGTCCCTTCCTGTACGACCCAAAAGGTGAGTACTGTGGCCTAAAGACACACGGTGACTACTTCACAAACAAACTAGTGCACTTAATTATATAGTTGTAGTAATAGTAAATAATAATTAATATAGTTATCACAGTGATTACTGTTCGTTGTTTTGAATTACTGAGGATTAGGAGGTTTTATTAGTCACAAGGCATCAACATTTATTATGTCGACTTTCATAGAGACTTTGAGTGAATCTAGTGCGACTGTGACCCGTGAAAGCTGTAACCCTGACTATCAGACTTTAGATTCACATACATAATGGCTTTGATTACTTTTTTTATCAATATAAATAAGAGACATTTTAATTAACATGAATGTTCAAACTGAATGTATCTACGACATCCAGTTCACTTTAACGAATACACAGATAACTGATGGAATTTATGAATTTGTTGATGTTAATGAATGTTGAAAACACTGACAACATATTTAATTAGTTTTTTAATTCTACGATATTTGTATATGCTTATTGCAACTGAAGTATTTTTTATGGTTATTTTAGACTAGAGACCTAGAGCATTCAGAGGATGGATGGCTTTCCTAACTAGATTGACAATAAGGGTTTTTTTGAGCAGTTCACACAACAGAAGTGCTCGCTACTCAATCGCCGAAAAATGCAATTCTTGCAGAAATCTCCAAATGTAAAATAATGTTGTTACCAAATCACAGCATGGCTTTTTCTCTGGTGTTCCTCTGGTGTTCCTCAAGGTGTCTTAATGTGGTATGTTGGAGGGATTATTGATCATTTATATCGATTAGTAAATTTCTTTTAAATTTAGCACCAAATCTGTGATTTTCTGTGAACAAACCCAAGAAATGCTGCAACAACTTATGAGACATATTAGAGCATGGGGATAACCATCATATACTTCTATCATAACATTCTAAACCCTTACACACTTTCATAATTTATTTTAATTAATTAATTCATCCATTCATTCATGATTATTTCCTATTTATGACAAGAACAAATTGGCACACAGGCTGCATCCTAAATTAATCTTCAGGTTCCCAGCTTTCAGATGATGAGGACCCTCTATACCACTAAAAAAGACAAAAACTGGTCTATGATAGGTCTCTAAGAGCCAGAAATGATCCACTGAGGATACATTCAATCTTTCTAGTTTTGTGTATCTAATGGAACTAGTTCATCTGATTCATATTTATCAGGCTGTGCAACCTTGGCACATCAGAAAACATAATGGAGACACATGCTTTATCATATTGTTCCCAGATTTCATGAAAACGCAATCTAGAGTCTCAGTAACTTACAATAAAATGCACCTGAATTCTTTGCACAGCTAAAATATAATACAATTTTACAATGAAAAAGACAATATTTTCATCATCTTCTTTTCAGGGATGAGGCAAATTCCATCTAAATGAATGCATTGTTTGAGGATTGAGGACACATTTTAACTTTTTTACTTTGAAGCTTGTAACACAATGACTACTCATTTCCCTTGGATTTCCATGAGTTCACCACAGTTTCCTTTGGGGCATCTATCCAATTACCCTGCCACAGTGGATTATCCCTAATCCTGCATATGGCTAATTAGAATAATGATGTTCACTCATAGTCAAAATCAAAGCCATTAATACAATTATGATGTGTTAATGGAGCGGGTTTGCTTACAAGATGCTGCAACAACCAGTCACAAGGACACTGTACGTGACACGATGGGTGAGGTGTTTATCTCAGCACTATCGCCACAGCTACTAAAAAACACACGGGGCTCATCTAGAGCGGAAATCTACAATCTGCAAATCACTATTTTTGCAGATACAAGAAACAGTTCAGCTTGCAGTGAGGCTCTGCAGCTTGCTGTGTTTGCTTTCACAATATTTCCGTGTAGGAGGTACAGTTGAAATACAGTAACTGGAGGTACAAACCATCACACAACTGATGATAATGAAAGATGATGAATACTTACATTTGAAAAAAAAGAGCATGCAAAGATCAAAATGAAGCCGTGACACACAGTGAGGCGGTTAGGGTTGCAAAAGGAGAAGATGAAACATGGTTAGCAAAACGGGCGGCAATGACCATTTTCACAAAGATTCACATGATTTACATTTATATGGCGGTTTTTACTTCGCCATTCCTTCTCTTCAGAGATGCTGTCTGCCATACAACAGCTTTAACATGTCAATTCACGAAGAGAACAAAGAGTTGTCAAACACAGTACAATTTTTGACAGGATCACAGAGCCCAGAAATGATTTGTCTCTTCTTGTCAAACACTGCGTATATAACTCCAGTGACACTGCAGCCTAACTTCCAGTTTGTGAAAATGGCGGTTTGTCATGTGCCAGCATGCAGTTAATACTTTCGATCCACGACAGTCGAAGTACATGCTGGAGCGGAATACTAACCTTGCAATAGTGTTGAGCTAGTGGGTTCAATTACGACTACACCGGGGGGACAAATGGAACAAAGCAACATATTGGAAACAGAACAGCAACAAATCATTGACAACACTTGAGAAAAGCATGAAAAGTAGGCTGCTGAATAGACTTTCATTCATGGTGGCTGCACAGTTACATACTTAAGTGTTCAGAGTGATAATAGTGCCAACAGCCATTCATCATTTCAGACGGTGTCAAAAGTCCATTTCAAAGCTGAAACACTGCAGTATTTTAATTCTGACAATCACTCAGTGTTAATGAAGTACTAATTGATTTTAGTGACACGTTTGCTGATATGTGCTGATATCTTTAGTCTGAGGCGAGCCCTCAGGAAGTGCAGTAGTGTAGTGGACACGGTCGGAACTGCACGTGACGTATGGCGAGCCATTTTAACAGCTCACAGCTATACAGGATATTCATTAGAGTCGAGCTTAGCTAATAAATGATAAAACGGCTTGCCATAGGTGACGTGACGCCCACTGGCTCAAAGAGATCCCTTTTTCTGACAGGGATGTGTTTTACGTTGATTAATGTTCCTCACAGCATCATTCATTACAGGAAGCGACACAATATTTGGGGTGTTTTTGGCACCTGGTGAGTGAGAGGGAGTGAAGAGTGATTTCTGTTCTCTCAAACATCACTGATGGGTTTTAGGTCACTTTCTGTGACGCCCATATCTATAATCCATCATCAACATACGTATAATGTGTTATCATCTGCTTATAGCACTGTGTAATTATAGTTATAAGCACTCATACATATCCATGATGCTCTATAACAATAATAATAACACATGATAAAGCATTTTATAATTACGTATAAGGTCAAGTATCATAACACTTTGCGATTAATGATAAATCTGGCAGCGCCCGGGGTTACCGGGTCAACCTTAAAAGATGACGTTTTGACTTTTACATGAAAATGACTCGGTTGCTTGTTCAAGCATGAAACCTAGAGGTGTCCTGTATGTACAAACACATCTTTATTGAGAGATCTTCCAACTGAACTGACTATATCGAATCATCATTGTCACTCATCAGTAGCTCTTAGCAGCGGAGCTCCTCATTGGTGAGCATTATCCAGTTCTGTTAAAGGAACAGTGTGTCGCACTTAGGGGGATCTATGGAATACAATATTATACAGTATGTTTTCACCTGAAATTAAGAATCGTTGTGTTTCCGTTACCTTAGGATGAGCTGTTTATATCTACATACGGAGCGGCACCTCTTCATGAAGCCACCGTGTTTCTACAGTAGCCCAGAACGGACAAACCAAACACTGGCTCTAGAGAGGGCCATTCACATTTTCACATGTTTGTGTAGGCCACCGTAGTTCTCCTACAAGCTTGGCACACGGGAGAGTTGGTTGAAATCTGCAACCTCACCGCTAGATGCCCCCAGATCTTACACACTGCTCCTTTAATACATTAACGGTTTGAACATAATAAGTATACTAATAAAATCACATAAAAACTGACTTTGACTTCTTATATTTCATCTTTCATCTCTGTATACTCAACACAAGCTGTGGTTGCCTGCACATGAGCACACGCATTGCAGTGCAAACAAGGATATTGAGTCGTAAATAGTTCTTTAAATAACAGTGAATGTAAAAGCTTTCATGAAAAGGATAGATATTGAATCCCACTGATACGCTGAATGAGAGTAACTTTAGATTATTACTATTGTTATTATTATTATTATTTCTTTCATTGAAACATGCAGATGCACTTCAGCATTTTAGTTATGTTTCCCTTCCTGTAGTACTATAAATGTACCATCTTCCTGTACTCACCATACAGAAGGAAGCTTGTGTTTGAGCTCCCGAGTTTGTTGATGGCGACGCAAGTGTAGTTGCTGTAATCTCCGTCAGACACGTTGAAAAATGTCAGCTTCGACAGTGATCCGGAATTCACAATTTCCAAGCCATCAAAGCCGTTGAAGATCCTAGATGTGAGAAATAAAATGTCCACGGACAAACAGTGAACGCAAGTAACCATGGCAACTAAGTCACATTATCAATGGGTCTGAGTGCAATAATAATAATTTAATTAATAAGTAGGACCAATTTGCAGTAATCTTAATGCCTGTATGACTGGCAGCTAATCAATAACCATCAATAACTGTGACCACACACACACACACACACACATGCTTCTGCCATTTGCCTGTGTGAAATGCAAATGTAAAACAAATTACCTTCTGTCATCTTTATACCACTCAAAATCCGCCTCAGGCACTGCGTCAGCCTCACACTCCAGCACTCCTCTTTGGCCCAGAGTCACTCCGACGTCTCTGCCCTCTGACACGGACGGAGCATCTACAAGCAAGCAGCAACACATGAGAGCGCCGCCACCAGGAGCGGCACAAGTCAAGGACATCAGGAGACGGGTCGCTGCATCCTCTCCTCTCAGCCGTGATGATCGACACCGTGACCACACAGGGACGGGAATTAGGAGTTTAAATCATGTACGATAGTTCTTACATAGGTGAAACTGCATGGTATCAGGACATGATGAGAAGGAATTAACTGATCAGGTTTAAAGTATCCATCGGGATTGTCCTGCAGCAGAAACGCTTCACATTATTAAATAGATTTTACTCGAGCTGTTTGAGCAAAATGTGACCATTGGTCCAATTACTGCTCACGGCTCCTCCAAACTCTCCCATTTTGTTCTGGGCTCGGAGAGCCTAGGGAAGTGGCCTTTAAACCATACAAATGGTCACTATGCAGCCCTATTTAAATTGTCAGTGAATCCGCTGATTATTTTTTTGATTAGGGCGATTAATTACTATAAAATGTCAGAAAATAGTCGCACAAAATCGTGATTACACACATTATTATAATTGAGGAGTTTTAAATAATGTTCACCATTTTATCCTTTGAAAATATTAGTTAAATGATAAATCAATTATCAACAGTCCACCTGCTTATTTGTATTCAGTTGACCATGACATGCAGCAAATGCTCATATTTAAGAATCTGGAAATATTTTCTGGATAAATCATTTACATGATTATATGATTATCAAAAGAGCAGCTGTATTTTGTTTTTTTCTGCCAGTTGACTCATCGATAAATTGACTAATTGTTTCAGCACCGTTAATTAAAATCCGAAATGTTTAAATTCTTCAGCCAAAGCGGCGGACTCACAGTTGACGGTGATGTCTACGGTCTGGACGTCCGTGTCGATATCGTTGACGGCTGTGCATTCGTACGTCCCCGCTCTCTGTCTGGAGATAGATGGGATCTCCAGGAAGTCGTCGTCTGATGCCAGGTCGCCTACAGTGTGAAAGGGGGAAGAAAATGGAAGATGGAGATTCAGAGTTAATGTGACAAGTCAACAGCTGTGGCCTCGATCATCATTCTCACACTCCCCATGTCCCTGCGTGGCCCGGAGAATAAGGACGAAGGTGTTGATAAGTGTTACAATTATAAGTTATGTATTTATACTGTGATGCAGTGCATTAAGAATTATAATGTTATATGGAAAAAAAACAATAGTATCTATTTTTGTACACAAAGAGAGAAACTAACTCCAACACAGAAATCAAAGTTGGGAAGCAGCAGCGGGAGCGGGGACAGGTTACCTGATCTAGTATGGCAGGTTAAATTCACACAGCTACATGTGTGTCAAAACTTACACAAGTAAATATCACGACATGCCCGTATCTGTCTCTGATGCTGCTCTGTTGTTTCTTTCAACCCCAGATCTTGCTGACATTTTGTCTGAGGAAGTTACAACTGTTGGTGATTAGTGCTTTGTTCAGCCCCCGCTCATTATCAACCGTCTGTCAGAACTTTCATATGCTGCTCCTTTTTGTGCGTCTCTTACGCCTGCGAGCACACCAGGACTACTACTGAGATGTGACAATATGAACGGGGGAGTGGAGGGGGATGGGGGGGGATGCCAGCCCTGCTACTTTTTTCCTCTATCAATTTGACACGCTTGACAGAGACACTTAATACAGCACTCAACATAAAGAACAAAAGACGTAATTGAGTTCAAGCCTGCTCCCGGGATGTTGGTAGGTGACAATAATAAATTGCACATGGATCCACTTTGCTGGGTTTAGGCACATTACTGAATTGCACCTGGGAAGGTTGTTATGGAGAGAAGTTCTCCTCACCGGTACGCCGCTCACCTGACAAGGAGTACTGGGAGTACTCGTGAGTTCCTTTCTGCTCGGCTTTCACTCATAAGAGGATACTACATTTTCGCCAGTAGAGACTGCGGTGTCCCTTTAAAGCCACTGTAATCCTCTGAGGAGAGTTAATCAAGACAAGGCTGCCAGCTGACACACATTCTGAAAGTCCTCACGTCAAGCATCAGTTTTACAGCTCCACATTAGCAGCATAAGCGGCTCTCCTCCAGACTGACACTGAAATCAGTATGTCTCTATAGTTAACGGCCTCAGAAATGAATTCATGAAAACAATTCACCTGTAACAAAGCCATGAGGCTCATCCACATGCCTTTTATTAGTATAAATGTTGGGTCTGATACTTTAAAATAGGCCAAATCATGTTATTGCTGATGTTCAAAGCCTTGTTTTCAACACGTTCTCATCCCAACGCTTCACATACTGCTGCTTTGTCATGCACCCTTGACGTCACTATAGGTCTGGGAACAAAACCTTTTTGTGTCCCAACACCGCTGTAGTAAATCATGACCTCTGTGTCAAACGTACACCCTATCATCATCATATTGTTGTCTTTCAGTACGCACAACGCTCCTCCACCTCCACCAGCTACCAAGGCCTTGGCTGGCTAAGCACCAGAGGTCACGACCCTTTAAATCCATCACCTCATTTACATAAAGTCACCTGCGCCATCACTCATTTAAATGTAAAGTGTTTGCCATGTTTTGTCCTGCATTATAAAGGAAGTAATTAATCATTATCTTGTTGGTCGGTCGTCTCATAGTTGCACTTCTGAGCCTCTGCATGTGCTGCTGCTGCTGTCAGTTTGACCGCCAGTCACCCAACTGTGCAAGCAAAGCCACTGAAAAACAACACGCACCATGTGCCAAAGAATGATGTTCCTCTTTAAGTGTACTAGAGAGAGAACAAATGTTGTCTCAGCAGAAACAGTACCCACTACACAGCACTACCCGAGCACAAAGAAGTACACAAAGAATCCCTCATTATTCTTCCATTTTAATGGGCTCACAAAGAACAACACAATTTACACCAGCAGGACTACTGATATTTTACTTTTTCTTCAAGTTCCCACCCGAACTCTACAAGTGAGCTGCCTTTCTAATTGCTCAGTCTTTGTTAAAGAGGACCACTGGGTTTGTGACCAAGTCATTACCGTGCACTGGCATCAAGGTGACATGGCAGGACATCGGGGAGACCAGACAGGAGAAGGTGGTGGGGAGAAGAAAGCAAAAGGGGCCAGGGAGTCTCGGGAGAGGCCTGCACAAGATAATGCAGCCTTTCTGTGCCCCTGACATGCCATCCTCAAGCTCAAGGGCAAAGAAGAAAATGGGATACAAAATGGAAAAGATATTTGTGTGCAGGGCAACGGGAACAACTTGGGAGGAGGGGAGGAAAAGACAGGAGCGCAGATGCTTGAGGGATATAGGCATTTAAGGAGAGGGAACAAGGGGATACGGTGAGGCAGGATTTAAATTGATGAACCCGAGCAACGGGTGAGAAAGAAATAGAAGCGGGATGGCAGATAGGAGCCGTTAACAGCACACACAACCAAAGAGAGAGTGGGAGTGGAGATGGTGTTATCAGTGTTGTCTTGAGGGAAAGGAAGTCGGAGTGAAATGTGTTGAAGAAGAAGCAACAAATGCTTTTGTTACTCCGACAAACGCCGAGAAAGAACGCTTATTGAAAAGATGTCTGATGAGACAATGAAAGAGAGCAACCGAGTGCTGCTGCAGTCTTAAACCGTGCCTCTCTGCTGCTGCCGCTGTGCCAGTTAAATATATAGATAATAATTTGTCCACTGATTATCAGCGGTTGGCATATGGGATTTTCTTAACGTGCCTTTGATGCATCATCCACTTTGAAGGAAACAAATATAAAAGGGGTGAGCAGTAAAAAAAAAGGAATGGTAGAAATACAGTAGCCTCGGCTTCTGTGTATTACTGCTATGCAATGAGGCAGCTTTACTTCTATTGAAGAGGTTTGCCAGCGGAGATAATCTGTTGTGACAGTACGGTTTAGATTTGACCCGCCAATAGCATGCAGATTTTTCAGCATACAAAGAAAAAAACTGAAAACCATGGCTGCTACTAATCTCTCAGGCCACAAGTCCTTTTGTATCTCAGTTAGTCGATAGGAGAAGCAGCTGTGTAAGTGAAGGATACGAGATATGGGTTAAAGCTATGCAGAACGTGTAAGGATGAATCACACTTTGTGTTTCTGCTTCTGCACGCTAAAGAACATATTAATAATTTAAAAAACCTGAAGGATACACTCCTTTTGAGTGAACATTTTCATTACACTTCATTAAAAAGACTGGTCGAACCCTGTCCAATGAGATGATGCCAGTAAGATTATAAAAGCAAATTTAAATTTGTATTTGCATTAAAGAGAGAGCGACCTACAATGGTTGAAACATGTCGGGGCTTTTTTAATGATTCATCCACTACAATAAAGGCTTTTTAATATTTCCTTCCTTTTTGTTCTAAGATTTTGGAGTGCCTTCCTGTTTCCCTTGTATTTGCATTAATTGTACTTGTAAGTGGTAGTAGTGTCTGTCTGCCGAGGGACAGCAGATGGAAAGTAGCCAGTAGGATTGGAACAACTTACCACAACACATAAGAACCTGTGCCAACTAGCCGTTTCTTCTCCAACAGCACTTAGAGAGCCTGGTTTACTACAAATCAAACTTGTGAACTCCACAACAGTGAGGTGTTGTTTCTTAGTGTATAAGAGCTGCTCCTGCTTATCATGTCGCTGCACATAATATCCACACTTCTCTGGTGCTAACATTGTGTTGTCATGCTTTTGTTGATTCAGTGTCTTCATGCAGTTTGGACTCTGTTCATATCTGCATATTTCTTTTTCATTGTTTTTATTGTTGTAATTTCAATGCTTTTATTCTGAATGTCTGTGCTTTAACTATTGCCTGCCTGGGGACTGCATATTTTCATAAATGTGATTAATATACACTGTCCCTGTCAAACACAGTAATAAACTAAAACTAGTACCTAAATCCTAAAAGCTAAATCTAAAGCATCAAAGGATTTTGAACAAAAAAAATGCTAAAGAGAAAAAAAAAATCTTGTTCCTCAAACTTATATTTCACTATTTAATAGGCCGCTTATACGAGTTACCAGATTACATGAAATGACCAATCTTCATGGTTGAGTTATCATTAATATTAATCGTACTACCATCATACAGCCCGGAGCATGTGCTAAGGTATGACAGATTCTCTCATTAAATATGTCAGTAGATGTAGAGGAGATTTTCAAGAAGTGGTGGCCGACATGTGGATTGTCTAGCTCAAGACTAAAGCGAAGCAGGTGCCTAAATTAACACTGCCACGAACATCTCACACGGCATCGATATGGTGCATCAGTATTGAAGTTATTTCCTTCACCTTCAAAGGGGTCAAAAAAGGGACCGATCTGCTACGACTACCAACTCCATCAACTCCCAACTTCAAATGAATCTTTCCAAGCATCCAGTGCCTGTGCAAATGTGGAAAACCTTTATTGCTCCTGGGCCAAATTCAATCATGTGCATGTTCATTCCGGCTGCTTTAATGCACCGGGGCGTCGGCCGGCCGCCCGGGCTGACAAACTTTGCAGTCAGGTTGTGTGGTCTGTGGGAGATACCGAGGATCACTTCTGATCCGCCACAAGCCCCTAAAGCCATCTATCTATCAAAGGTGAGGGGGAGCTGGGTCACGGCTGTGTGAGAGCCCCGGCCCCAGCCTGAAATCATCAATCTTTATGCACACACACACACACCCACACCCACACACACACACACACACGCGCAGGATCTTTATTTATTTAATTCACTCTTTTTAACACCCCGGAGTGCTTGCAATAGCTGGGCTCACACTGAATGGCCCCGGGCTGGAGGAGAGTTGCTCTGCAGCTGGGAGATACTGGAGACAGAAGTTTGGACTACAGGAAGTACTGGGACATTTTTCTGCTCTGCTCTGCTGCTCTCACTCTGAGTCGGGGGGACAACTGTGCAGTGTGACTCTGTGTATTCTTGCCACGCTTGCTTATCAGGCCCCCAGTCGAATACTGGAGATGAAACTGATAAGAAAAAAGGCTACTAAAAAAATAGCAGCAAGAATTCAGCACATTGAAAGTGAACAATCTGAGAGGAAAACAACCCCCCCAAAAAAACAAGAAGAAAAGACTGAATCATTGTTGTCTTTTTTTTCTTGCATGAGGAAAATCAAGACGACAGCTTCTCAAGCTAACGCTAGTCTATTTACATTTTCATCCCACACTAAAATAAAAGCCAATAGACAGCCCTGAATTGTAGTTTTGTTGTTGCCTGCAAAAAAAGAATTATTCACTATGAATTTCAATGTACTTTCTCAGATATGGACTTTAAACAGATAAATAAACATAAGCAACCAGTCACTGCATACATTTGATCATGAAGAGTGCTGAGATGAGCAGAGAATAAAGAATACCTTTGAATGGGCCTGCTGCTCTGAAAAATATGTTGCACAAAAAACTCAGACTTGGTGGAAGTTTGGCCACAAACACAGACACACACACACACACACACACACACACACACACACACACACACACACACACACACACACACACTTTCACAGCTATCTCGCAGTACACACATGCACAGCAGAGATCAGAGTTTGAGATCTGAGCTGTCTCTATATAAGATGCGTTTTAAGGCGTTTGCTCTATTGGAAAACACACCATGAAAAAACATGAAGGATGCGAGAGAGATGCAAGGAGACCTCATTTCAAAACCATTGATGTCACAAATACATGGTGGGCACCCTATAGGGTGGTAAGCCATCAAGGCACCCCAACAGCCCCGTTTCCACTGCAGGAACTTTTGCCCCGGAACTAAGAACCTTTAGAAGAACTCACTGTGTTCGACCGCAGGGACCACAGTCTGATTTAAGTTCTGGGGACATTTCTGGGGCCTTTTTACCCCCCAAAAAGAGCCTGGTCGGGGGGTGGTACTGGAACTTTCGGAGAGGAGTTTACAGGAGTGACCGTCGCTGATCGGTATAACACACACAGAGCTTCATTCATAAACATGGACGTACTCTGTAGTATCAATTTAGGACCATTTTAGTCGGTCTCCCGACACTTCTAAAGCACAAATAAATAACCATCAAACACTCAACAGGGGATTTACTGTGGAGACAGACACTCTTAGTGTCATTTCCCTCCTCTGCATTTCATTCATTGCATCCCAACGTGTGTCAATAAATATATGCGGCAGTAAATATTGTCACAGTAAGACAAAACATAAGGTAAACAGGCGGACACACTGAACTGCAGGCTGCAGAGTGTGTTCTCTGTAATCTTCCCAAAGTCCCGGGAACGGTTTGGTGGAAACCTGACTTATGATTGCAACTTGTAGTCCACATTTATGAAGCATATTAACAAAAGAGGGACTTTGTCAAGTTGTGTCTTCTCCTACATAAAACGGAAAGACAATCTATATACATGTACACCCTGGACAGGTTGCATAGAGATAGACAACCACTGCTCACATTCACACTTACGGGCAATTTAGAACAGGATATAATACAAATACTTTGTCTGCTTTTTGCATGCAAAAGGCATGGTTTGCATGTGCAAAATTCTGTTCTGATTTAAAAATAAGTCTTTACTTTTTTTCTTCATCTCCTGGCGTTCCTGATGTGTCCGGGCTGTGCGGTTTTGCTTTTCCATGGTGATTTGGAGTTTGTGTGTTTGTTTGGAGAGCTTTGTCTTGCTGTGAGAATACTTTCAGTTAATGATTGGTATACTCTGTTGAAAGTGCATTATTGGCTGACCTCAAAAATTCCACTCAGAGTTGCAAATCAACCGAACCTGCATGTCTTTAGACTGTGGGAGGAAACCGAAGCACCTGGAGAAAACCCACACAGGAGCAGGGAGAACATTGCAAAAAGTACACAGAAGTTTCCAGCCCAGCATGGTGAAGTGAAACTAATTTGGACAATGGATGACTCAGCTTCCTCAATCTCCTCCCACATCAAAATGTATTTATAGCCAATTATAAAAGATTGCACATTTAGGAGGTCTAAAGAGAAAACAGCTCTGTTTTTTCACATCAGACGAAGGAAGTTAAAGCAGCAATGAAACCAGCTGTTGGATCCACTTAATGAGATTTCACAGCAATAGTTCCTCGGAAACACGTGTCGCCCCCTCTGGCCCAGTAGTCAATTCCGTCAGACCGTCCTCTCCTCTGCTTAACTCACTAATTCACTATTGGCCTAATTAAGAGTCAAAATTACAAAAGGGGTGAGGAGACCGCTCTCTCTCTCTCCTGTAAAACCTCTTTAGGTGCACTTGTCCAATTTGGTTCATGATCATATTGAAATGGGATAAACATCCTCTGTTGCTTTCACAGGCTATTGATTGGCTATTCAAGAGAAGAAAAACAAAAAACAAATGAGCAGCTTTCCTAATTAAGCCCTATTTTTACTCTCTTATAAGCTAGAACACCTGAGCACTGAGATGGAAAAAACACTGTCTGATTTTTTTCTTTGTAACAGTATGAACCACTCACACTCGGCTCCCACTGTTCATTTGGCACCGTCATTTAGTTTCTAAGTGAAGCAATGTTAATCTGTAAAACTGTCCAAATCCTACCAACATTAGTGAAACAAAGTAGACACAGTCAACCAGCAGGTCACTGAAACCAGTGAACCACCACGCAGATCATTGATCTGGTCCTTCAGAAATACCAGGTTCAGTAAATTGAATTGCTTCACTTACTACACACAGGATAATTTGATAATCGGTGTGTTTGTACTAGAGAGTCAAAGGTGTATTAGTCCTGAGTAATGTAGATAGATGGACAGAAGAATATTGGACCCTACCTGTGTTCAAACAAGCTTTGGATTATGAGGTCTTTTCCGGACCAAGAAAGCTTGGAGCGATGGAGAATGAGGTGATCTGTGTCATATGGTAATGATAGTCAACTTTCAAACAGTGAGGACTAAGAAGGGGGTATGCTTCTTATGTTTAAAATCAATCCATATTTTTGTCATCCTGATTGTCCATACTGTAATTTTACTTTGTCGGTCTATTGCATGTCTGTTTGTCCTGGAAGAGGGATCCCTCCTCAGGTGTTCTTCCTGAGGTTTCCTCCAGTTTTTCCCTCTTATTGTTTTTATTTCCTTCTCCGTATCGAGGGTTTAAGGACAGAGGGTGTTGTGTGTTGAGGTAATTTATTTTATTTGTGATATTGGGCTAAATTAAATGGACCTGAGTCGAAAACAAACATTGTACAACGTGTTGTCCGATCATCTTTAAAGGCAATGTTAACAGATGTTCTGAATGGCCACATTGGAAGGCTGGGTTGCCATCATAGTGAGCGAGCAGGGTGTGATAATGGTTTAAATATGGGGAGTTACAGTGCACATTTTACAGACAGTCTTTGCTGAAGGCCATTCAAAGTGATGCACTTGTTTGTGCACATGCAAAGTGACAGAAATGTAAGAAGAGAGTTTAAATCCTATACTTTCTCAGCTGCACACACCTGGCCTGTTGCTGCACGAAGTGAGCGTGAATGTCTGCTAGAGGAAAGTTCGAGAAATCGACGGATGCAGTCCCCTATATTCAACCTTGTGAAGATGTGGGGCGTTCAAACACTATTCCACCATCTGACAAGCACCTATGTTGGAGCGTAATGATGCCTTTAGGGCCTTGCAGCGGTCCAGCCAGGCTTATTCAAAAAACACATAGGACCAGCCGGGACAGAGCAGATTGCAGCCTCCTGCAGAAAAGGATCCATGGATGTTCCATCCAATACCCTACACCATGATTAAGTCACATCATCAGAAAAGATGGTTGGTTGAAAAGATCCTTGGTCAGTCTTGTGCACAGTGGTAACACAAGTTATGAGGTTGATAATGACTTGTTTAGCTTTTGCGCCTCTGTTCCAAACCCGTCTCACCATCACCGTCATCATCATTCAAACAAACTGACAGATGAAAGTACTGATGTTCTAAAGGTTGAAAGCATACAATAAAGGTGCAAGGTGAACCCCATCGCCTCCAGTGAGAGACGATGGTTTCTAGTGCACAAGCTGATGCTTTGTTTATCCACATAACGCAGCACGCCAAAACTGTCCAGAGACACAATGCATCACCTCCTTTCAATGAGTCAGCCGTCCTCACTCCTCTGACTCCCTGCTGGGAAACACTCCATCTCTTCATCGAGCCTTTCTTACAGCTGCTTTATGAGTATACAACTGAATACTGTCATATTGAGATGAACTGACCTGGAGTTGACTTTACTATCTACCATGCACACATACCGACCCATTCTCACTCCCAAATCCTCAAATACTTCCGTTTGGTAAGTGCCCCTTGGCGACACGGAAAGGGCCGAGCCGGCAACGAGGTCCTTGAACGCACTGCCGGTTGCCTGCAACAATGGACGACTCTGTCTCCGTGTTACATCCTGCAGGCACGGACGGCCCAGGGATGATGCATTCACGGACCTCATCGCAGGCACGGTCACTTCACGTGCATGTACTGCATCTCTCCGTTCTCCTATGTAGTGATTGATGAAAGAAAAACAGACACGGGAGTACTTCCCTCCCCCTCCTGGGTTAAGCTGGACCGATCTGTATTTCTCCCTGAGGTAATATAGACCGCCATCCCATAGCCAACCCGGGGGACAATTTGTGTGCGTCGATCTGTGATTTCACCACAACAATGGCCAAGACGAGGGGTAGCAGGTGGAACACACTGAGCTGCCTTTGAGGTCCTTGAACACCTCATATTAGACAGCTCGTCTGTAACGTTAATCAAAGCTGTTCCACCGGGTGAGGTGTGTTTTCTATCAGCCTCACGTTGGTTATAACGCTTATGAATGGACACAGCCTCATGCCGCCGGCTCTGTCTGCTTATGTTAGCGTGATGGTGCCGGGCGTGACCGCACCAGCCCACTGCATCCTTTACCGGAGGTGGGGCCGGATGGCCGGTATGTGTTTTGATTGCATTAACACTGGGCAACCATGAAATGTCACACTCGGTTCTGGCTGAGCTCAACACGATGCCATGAGAAGCCATGCAGGGATGTGGGGAGAGGGGAGGAATGTCCTCGTTGAGATATGTAATTTGTTTTAATAAAACAAATGTTCACATTTTCAAATACATTATCAACGACAGCTTTATGAACAGCATCAACAGGAATGAGGGAGGGGGCAGAAAACCTGCAGATTTTGACAGAAAGGATGTCTGACAGCAAGGAACGCTGCTTATACTGAGGGGTCCGCACGTATTCGGGTAGCAACGTCCTGATTGGCCGGCTACGTTGATGCAAAATTCAGTGGGCGAATGCGCTGGAGGAGAGTATTACCCGTAGAGTCCAGTAGAGGGCGGAGCCTGTGTGAGTTAGAACGGTCTGTTCTACACAGCCTGCACAATAATTTATGCACAAGCATGTAGCTTTTCACAAATAAGAGCCAATCAATGCCCC
>CAKAOI010052716.1:50959-110893 GCA_916701655.1 Sebastiscus albofasciatus
TGTTTACTGTAAACTGCAGGGATACTGTGTGTTCTCTTGTCTGCTGCAAGCACCTTCTGGGTGCACGAAAAAACATCAACAGAATTTGCTCCATTGTGCATCTTGTCAAAAAATAGGGGTGTAACGATCCATCGATCCAGACCGATGTATCGATTCAATGATCAACAATCCAATATCATTGATGCAAACTGAAAACATCTATACGTTTCACCGTTTCCGTCCAAGCGCACCTCGTTCCTAAAGCGCTAAGCTTCGGTTATGCTTTCCACATGGATGGGCACACTGACATGAGGTGACGGCAGTGTCTACACTGCCCCTGACAAAATTAAAAAAGAATCATGACGAGGAAACGAGCGACGTTAGTGAGCGATGCTAGTGGCGTAACGTTAGTGAGTGTGTGGTCTGCAGAGAGAGAGAAAGAGAGCGTGTTGTGTGTGTGTGTGTGACGGTGAGTAACGGTAACGTTATAGCTGTGAACCTCAACCAAGCTGTGCAGTGTGTGTAAGTTCGGTGAATAAATGCTACAACTCCTCAAGACCCAAGCCAAGTTCCCGTGTCTTGCTTGCTACGTGCTGGTGAAGGGTCTATTTGTCCACCCTTATTGGTTTGGTTTCGGGGTTAACACAACAAAAAGGCTACGGCAATGCTAGCAGCTCTTTGAGGCTGTACAAGAGGTGCTTTGATCTAAATATTGTACCTATGTTTAGCTGATCCCAGCCATAAACCAAAGTATTGGACACATTTACATGTTGTTATGATGGTGGTGGTGCGGAAAAGGTAAGGAATCACCAACAATTCATCATGACGAGCATTTCTGTATCAAATTTCATGACAATCCAGTAAATATTTTTCTAGACATTTCACTAAAAGCCAAAAATGTGAACCTCGTGTTGGCACAAGAGGAAACGTCAAGGGATCCCCGATGTCATTAGGCTTCATCTTTTGGAGACCATTAATGTCTGAACACAATCAGGGCCAATCCATCCAGTAGATGTTGATATATTTCACAGGATAAGTGAAACGTTTGACCTGCTGACGTCACTAGTCTCTGTCCTCTGGACTTTATGGTTATCTGTACCAAATTGTATGGGAATATTGTATTAGATATTTCAGTCTGGACCAAAGCGGTGGACCATCTTACCGACATGGCAACCTGTTTAGTAGTTTGTTAATATATATGCTCTGAATCAAAGTGTAGGATGAACCAACAGACTGATATCATCCTCAGGCTGCGCCACAAAGACTATTTTTTGGCAAGAATCATTTGAAAACCATACTCGACAATACAGTAAGTGTTTTTATAAGCAAAGCTTTATGTGTGGGCTGTAAAAAAAAAGAAGAAAATGTGTAGGTAATAGACTATCCTGCAGGGCTTCTCTTTCTACACCATCTGCTACAAGACTGGAGAACTGGAAAATGGGCTTCAGGTGGCAAATACTTTCATTGTTGTTCGGTAGAGAGTGGCAGCAGCAGCAGAAATAACACACACAGTAAACCCACATTGTATTCTTACATTTCGTCTCCTTGGGATAATCAGGCTCCAGACAATTTATTTTGTCAAAAATTAGTTATTCAGATATTCATATTCTGTGACATTTTATTGACATTATGTGAGGTGATTTTTTGTTATCCTTTTTTGAACATTTTATGAAGACAATGAAAAAGTTTTTTCTCCAAAGTCAAACTCTAACTTGGTTGTATCAGGTTGTACTTGTGAGCCAGTCAGCAATTTGAATGCAGACAAGAAGACCAGTCAGGCTGTATTCAAAACTGCCCACTACATACTACTGAGGAACGCAGTATGCAATATACAGTACATACTGTACACTGCGTTCCTCAGTAGTATGCAGTATGAAACAGTTAAAGCTATTTATTTAGCAGTATGCTACAGGCCAGGCTTTAGACTTTAAACAAGCTCCACTGGACAACAAACTGTACTTGTACCACTTTTGCAATATTATCAGAAAATACAACTTTGACTTGTTTTGCTTGTGACAAATATGTATATATAAATATATACTGCAGATTTAAACAATGTATCCTACCAGATCATAGTGAAGTCAGACAAACAGGATTATCAACGAGGGGAGACAGGAAATATAAAACATTGCTCGACAAAATTGACCCAAACTGCTTTTTCAGTTACAGCAATAAAACAGTGGACTGATCTCCCTCCAGATATTAGTGTAATGTTAAAAAGGGTCATGTTGTTTCAGCAGGTTATCTCTCTGCCCCGTCAGAGACCGCTCTTTCCCTCGCCACTCTGCTGCTCGCTGGTCTGTGAGCGTGACTGGCCAGCTCTCCAGCTACGCCCGCGGACCATTGTGGAGCTTTTCAACTTCAAAAAGGCAGATAACAAAATAATAAAGATGTTTTTTTAAAATGTTTTTTTAATGTTTTTGTTTTCTGTTGGCTGATTGTTTAACTGAAACTGCTGTCGCCAGTCTAGAGGCATACAAGTTGGAAAAAGGAAGACAAAATACCAATTTCATAAATGCACATGTGTTTTTCACCCAAAAATCACACTAACCAAGGAATAAGAACAACAATAAGTTTGTGGTTTATCGCCGAGGTGTTTCATTCAACAGTTAAACTAATGTGTGGTCCTTTGACTGGAAACTGTACTTAGCATCTGTGTATGTGTATACAGTATATGGGACTGTTGTGATGCTGGCCCATAAATCTCATGAATGTTGAGCAGACTGGGAGTTTTTTTTTCATTTATATTCAAATTGTGCTTTCTGCAGAGCCAGATATTGCTTCAGTTTTTTTGAGGACAATAACAGTTTGTCATTATATTTGCATCATTTCATGACGACAACTAAGATGAATCTTCTTAATTTTCACATATGTGAAATTTGTGCAGAATCATGCAACATAACGTGAGAAATGTACATCGCAGTTGTATTTCCAAGAGAAGGTGTTTAGATTCTGTTTGTATATAATAGCTTGTTATCAGTTTCTTCAAAAGATATAGAGCAGTGTAGGTGGACATGTTTATAACAGTAAAACAAAGCTTAGTAGATTTTCTTCTCTGTTGTCTCAATCAAAGGTGTTGCTTGAAAATTAAAGGGGCTGTCTATTTTTATGGTTGTCATAGGAGTAAAAACAATCATCACACTACTTTCCAGGATGCTGAGATTTTAACGGTGTCAAATTTCATAAAATGAAATGAATAGACGGACACTAAACTTATTTAAACAAAAATAATGAGTGTTACAATCTGTACTATTTCCATAATTCAATATTTTGATCAATAAAAGACAGCTAAAGTCAATTAACAGCGATGTGGTATTAAAATGCAGGTGGTTGAACTGCACTGTGTCCTTATTGTTACATTTCTCTTATTTGGCATCGTGTTGCAGAGAGAAAATTGAGAACATAAGAAATCCAAACGTATCTTTGAGGATGGCATCTTAGGAGCAGCACCTTATGTTAGATGAATCATCCGCGTAGCGAACTGGGAGCTTTAAACTGTGCCATTATGATTTGTGCACCTTGCTGTGCCTTGCATCTCTATGAGGACACTCATCGCAACTCCACACATCATTTTAGCCAAAGGATCTTACCATCTGGTGTTACCCATTAACCTCACCTAACGTAGTGAATGAGGATCACACTCCCCTCCCTCCCTCTCCTTGAGCAAGGCATTTAGCCCCTAATTGCTCCAGTGGAGCAATGAATGAGGAAATGAGATTCAAGAAAGAGAGTATGCGTCTGTTTTGTACTCTCTGGTTTGTTCACTCATGCCCTCATGTGCTGGTGCTCGGCAATAACATGACCATCAATTATACAGTGTAGAAAATAGAACAAATATCTATGTGTGTGTGTGTGTGTGTGTAATCACAGACTGGCCAAGATACAGATTTATTGCTTGTAGACATTTTAAGAGAATCTTTTAGAAATTAACTGAGACAGTTACGCTAAATTCTTATTATTGCTAGTATTATTTAGTAGCATGTAGTAGTAACAGTCGTAGCATATGTGTTACCTTGGACGAGGATGTGCACTGAGGTGGTTCTCGGTCGACTGCTTGTCTGGACTGCGCACACATACTGGCCCTCATCTGTCATGTCCACGTTTTCAATCTTGATGGTAAACTCTTCTTGATTAAGGGTCACCAGACTCACTCTGGGATCCACCGACCATTTGTCTTCTCCGGCATACAGTATACTCGACCGGTTTAGCCATGCTGTGTGTGTGACAACGTCCCCCTGTGCACACCTGTGAAGCGATAAAAATAGCATTGAAAATAGGGCTTTTACCAAAATGCACTGGTTATTTGAAGAGAAAGTGAAGTACTCATTGAATCGACAAATATGTAAAATGTATATCTAGTATTCTTGACATGTTGTATACAATAAAGCCAAGTAAACAATTCACATGCCATGTTTTTCACAAACAACAATTACTCCTCTTCCATACAGTAGGACTCAATTCAATACTTTATTGCCATGTCGACACAGGTGATAGGAATTTACCTCAGTGAAGCTCTTAAACACAAAAACACACATACGTAAATAAAATAACTAAAATAAGAGCATCACATTTATACATTCAAACATACATAATATGATAATGACCTAAAGTGCTTTGTGATGCTACATCTGTTCTGAAGTGCTTGTCGCTGTGTGCTGTACATACTGTACCTCCTTTTTAAAGAGCCTGGCTGATGCCTACTACTGCAAGTACGTGTGTGTCAGAGTTCAAGTATCAAACAGCCTCAGGATATGTGCTATTCTATTCCTCAGGCGAGATTTCCTACACCTTAAACTCTGAATATCCTTCAAGAGGGGGGAGAGGATTTGAAGAGCTAGCAGGGTGAGAGGAGTCAGCGAGCAACTTCTGCGTCTGATACGTGAGGCATGTATGGAAGAACCAGAGGGAAGGTCTTAGCCGATGATCTTAGATGCTGTGCGTACAACTCTTTCCAACTGTCCCATCTCAAGTGTGGATGTGTTGCCGTACAGCGCTGTGACTGAGCCGGCTGGTAAGTATAACCTTTTTGTAAGATATCATATAAAGTGTTGTATGAGAATATGTTGGACTGAGCAACACGTTCTCATCTCACCTCGCTACATATTGCCGCTTTGTCACGGCCCTTGGCATCACTTTAGGTTTAGTTAACAAAACCAATTAGTTAGGTTTTGGGAAAAGAAATACATGGTTGGGTTTAAAACTACTATGTTTGTAAAATGAAAATGAAACTGGACATTGTGAACACAGGACATGAACGAACAGCTGATTGTAGCGTGAAAATGAAACTTAACTCACGGGACACAAACAGCGGTCTCCTGGATGAAAGCCTGGTGTTCGTCTACCTCCCCTCCTGCCCGCCCTGTGTGTGTATTTTTGCTCTTTAAACAACACAACCACAGTCACTCCCGTGACTGAGCGTTTCCTGTTGCCGCGGATGGGTTTACATTATAGTTAAAAGAAAACCTGGTGTCTCTAGTAGCAGTATTGAACGCTGTTGGCTGTCACAAGGCTTCACTCAGTATTTGACACCCTGGAAATGTAAATGGAGTGGACTGAGAAGGTGAGGACACTTTCCACATTAGCTCTATTGAAGTGCAGCATCACCTTTAGCAACAGTGTGTGACACACCGGGCTTTCAACTAACTCCAATATAAACCCACCCACGGCGTTATTCAACGGTCGGAGCAAGTGATGTATTAATAGTGTGAGAGTCCGTTCAGGGTGGCCAGGAGAAGTCAAACAAACACAATACTTTCAACCAGGAGACTGATGTTCGTGAACTTATTTTGTCACGTCAGTCGTTAGTTACGTGACTCGTCGGTATCGTCAGCTCCGGGAGTCACTTTTCAAAATAGATGTTACAACAATATGGTAAAACAGAACTTCACAGAACATATCAATGATAATAAAACAGTAAAGTGGTAAAATAAGCTGATAAAAACAAATATATAATCATTGTTTATGTGCATAAATGTGTATAAATACATACATGCATACACAAAAAGATGTATACATATACTGTATGTATATATACTGTATGTATACATATACTGTATATATATATGCACATAAAAACACATATACAAGTACAGACACATACTGTTGGGACCTTATAAAAATGTGTTGTGGATACAGATGTAGATGATTGTATCTCTATCGATTATCCATTTCAGAGTTTGGGAGCCCTGACATCAAAAGCCTGATGCCCTCTAGTCACAAAATTGGACCTTTGAACAGCAAGAAGTAGCTGATCACATGATCTCAGACCAAGTTGTGCTTTAAAAGTGAGTAATAAAGTTTTAAAATTGATTCTAAAATGTAGGGGAAGCCAGTGCAATGATGCTAGATATACAGTCGATGTTACGTGTTCCCTTTTGTTAATGCCAAATAAAAGCCTGCCAGCGGAGTTCTAAACCAGATGTAGCCGTGAGAGTTGCCCCTGACTGACGCAGGAATACATGGAGTTACAATAATCAAGTCTTGGAAAAAAATAGACAGCATGTTTGACCTTCTCTATACCGCTGAAGGACAGAAAATATATTATTTTGGAGATGGTTCTTAATTGTAGAAAGAAGCTTGAACTGTCTTGACCTGCTTTTCAAAAGTAAGTCAAATACGACTCCTACGTTTCTGGGATCCAGGCAGTGCTTGTGGCAGAGGGAGCTAAGGAACCCAGCTCGTGTTGAAGCACTTCAGCCACTCTGCGTGGACCAATCAGTACAACCTCTGTTGTGTTATTGTTTAGCTGCAGGTAGTTTTGATGCATCCACTCTTTGCTCTCATTAGTAAATTATGCAGGGGAATGAGGCTATTGGGGTCATTAGGGATGATGGGCAAATACAGCTGGGTGTCATCTGCATAACAGTGTTTTGTTTTAGCGATGCTTAAAATCAGGTTGTTTGCCCTACACCACGCCACCTCAGCCCTGTAAGCTGATTCATCACCATTCCTCACCATGCCTTCCACTGTTGTCATCTGCATATTAAAAAAAAGAGAAGGTGTATAGGATACACTATCATCAGTATGCTCTTTATTATTCATTGCAAATGTCTGACTGTTTTTTTCTTGTCCTGTCTGGCTGGGGCGGACAATCATCCCACTTATTAGCAAACCTTCAACCAGAGAGGAGGAACTAATCAGTGAAAGCAGCTGGTGTAGTGTTTGGTTGACAACTGCAGTGCAGGCTCACTGATAGTGTACGTCTAAAGGCTAAAACTGTACTGTAAGACAGTGTAGTGAATAGGGCATGAGTCAGCTGCATTCATACATCTGAGTAAGGATACTCTGCATAAAACAGGTGCAATAAGTAGATCTTAGTTGGTTTGTTATAATTGAAATACATTTCCCATAATCCCTTTTTTAAATCACTTTCCAATAGATACACCAACATTTCTCTTTTACTTCACTACCAAATCGTCTTAATTCAAATTGTGTTGATTTTGCGAAGTAATGATATGGGTCATTATACAATATGAGAGTTTCCAATTCAGTTGTAAAAAAGGAGGACATTTTAATGTATAATAATATACAACATTAAGATGGAACTATTAACAGCATTTGAGCTATTGCAAACATGTTAACAGCTTGCTTGGAATGTTGACAATTTTTCAATAAGCTTTGTAACGAGACATATTGTACATATGCAAATGGAGCTCTCGAGCAGTCATCGGGTTTCTTTTGTTAATCGGCCCACACACTTTGGTTTGTGACACTCCGAAGTGATTGAGACAATGAGCCGAGAACTGTGCCGCCGAGCTCCGTCGCAATCACAACAGATTGGTTTCACCAGTCACAAAATGCTGCTTTGATACAGGAGCTGGGCCACTGATCTTTGACTGTTTCCACAGAGCAACACATCTGCTGTATTTTCATGACTAATCTTCAGATCCTGCTGAGAAAGCACTGCCAAAGCTGCAGGAAGAAATAAAAGTCTTGCTTTTGAGGGAGCGTGCTAATGGAAGAAGGAATTCATACTCTGTACAACCTGTGCTTCTGGCTGCCAATGCCTGTTCATCGCCTGGTTTTATTTAACTTTCTGTAGCCTAATTTCCCGACGCGCAGAAAGAGCGGGGCATTTGAGCATTAACAGTTTAAAATGGTGACGATGTAACAAGAGCTCAACACTCAACGCTGCAGCTGAAAGACTCTCAGCTCCATTTACGCTGTCACAGCTTTTGTTACAGCATCAGTCACTTCCACTTCAGTGGTGGCAGTAGGGTCAATGGCATCCTTGGGGCATTGGTGGTGCTATGGTGGGGAAAGAAGACAAAAAATGGTGTGTGTGTGTGTTGTGTGTGTGTTTGTGAATGTGTACAATCAATACACAGGAGCAAAGGCTTTCAAAAATAATGGATCACAGCGTATGTGAGATGTCAAGGGATCAATTTACTATGACAAAGTGGATTCAAAGTAGGGTTTTCATTTCTAATGGCTTCAGTAAATTAATTTCTCTGAGCTGCAAATGTATTTCCCCACTGTTAAATGTCAACCTTTATAAATAACACCAACAACAGCAGAGTTTGATCTGTGCCCGCCCTGTAACATTCCTTTAAAATGAGCAGATCTGGTTTGCCTGATAAAATCCTGAAATAAGAATTTAAAGAGCGATTTAACATCACCCCTAAATATCTTGTATTTTTTCCGACCTCCGGTGGTTTGACGTCTCACCTTGCTGCAGTGATGTGCATTAATATGGCACATATTAATTAACGGATATCCACGATTCAATTGCTGATATCCGCAATGTGAATTACAGATATCTACAATTTAATTCTGACTAGTCATAATTCCAGATCAATATATCTTTAATTCCCCCTCAGTTGTAGATATCTACATAGTCATTTTTAGATATCTAAAATTAAATTTTGACCAGTCAAAATAACATTGTAGATATCTCAAACTGGAGTTACGGATAGTCAAAATGTAATTATGGATATCTTGAATTAGAGTTTTGACTAGGCAAAATTACATTGCAGATATCTGTAATTATATCAGACGGAAGCTATTCAAACATACTATGGTGCTGCAGCCGTACGGGTTTATAAAGTGTGTCTGGAGACAATAAATCTACAACACGCTGTAAATTTCTACCACAACTCTCTAGTGAACAAAGCTCTCGTTGGCCACAGATTCCTCGATGATGAGCTCTTTCTATTTCATGTCATTTTCTAAACTATCTGATCCACAGCGATCCCCGACCACTCGTCTCACAGCCGGCTGCACATAGAGACCGATGTTTTGTGTCCAGTTCGGAGGACGTTGAGGTTGTAGCTTGTTGTCTACCTTACGATGGTTAGAAGGAGCCCTCGTTTGGAAGGGGAGCCAAATGTGAATGGCTTGTTGAATCACATGTTTTCTGATCTAGGCAGCCCACAAAAAAAAAACTGACTGGGTTGACTTCTTTCTCAGTTTGTGGGTTGGTAGGCTCTCCAGATACCCAGATGTATGTGCACAAACACTGAAAAGATGAGTTTTTCATGATATGTCTCCTTTAAAGAGTTCAGTAATCCTCCTGTTTACTTATTGATCTTCAAGTCAGCGGCTATGGCCAGTGTCTCCAACGGAAACACAGTCTTTACTGGTTTGTGTTTAATTTAAGAGGGTCAGTGACACAGCTGACGCTATCCTGGCAGTGTTTACCCACTGCCTTCCAATTTCCAATCCATGACTCATGTTATGTGAATGGGAGTGCTGCCACTTTGAGCGTGATGAAAGAGTATGTCATAAGATAGAAGATTGCAGTTGCTGATCTTTTGATGAGGAGGAACGAGGAGGAAAGAGAGAGTGAAAGCAGCTTTGGAGCCTCTTGTGTTGAGTTTTACAGGGCATCCGGTACATTAGCAAAGTTTCTCAGTCACATGTGCAGAAATTGTCATTCACATCTTTGTATGCATGTTTATTCAACACTGTACTTAAAGGATTTAGTGGCATCTAGTGGTGAGGTTGCAGATTGCAACCAATTGAATAGCCCTCTGCTTGCTTATCTTTCCAAGTGTGTTGGAGGAATTACGGTGGCCTGCAGGTAACGTAAAAAGGCAAAAGGCTCTCTCCAGAGCCAGCGTTTGGTTTGTACGTTCATGTAGATATTAAGGGCTCATTCTAAGGTGAAAAAAAACACAACAATTCTCAGTGATTATTCATCTATACGAATGAAAACATATGTATGAATATTATATTCCACTGCTTCCAAAGAAATCCCCTAATCAGACACACTGGTCCTTTAAATTCACCTGGTGTTACATCCCTACAAGGCAAAATGTTCAGCAGCTAATTGGAATGATCCCCTTGAGTATATATATACATACATATATATATATACATATATATATACATATATATATATATGTATATATATATATATATATAGAACTTTATCGAAAAGAAAATCTGGTTTGACATACTGTAGGTTGCTATTGTTATGAAAACGATATGCCTCACCAGCTAAATCCTCCTTGAGAGCATCACGAAGAAAAACAATGCAATATATATAAACAATAAATATATTACATACTATATATAATACTATATATATACTGTATATTTTCCCCTTATCGCTTCTGCACACATTGCAAACAAAATTTAATCCCCAAAAAATTGTCAATCCTCTCAAAAGCATGAAAGGAGGAAGGGAAGGGGAGATGTGAGATTAGGAGGTGAAACTGTAACCGTAAGCAAACAGCTCCTCCACTCTCCCCCCGTGTGCTTTCTGACAGTAATGTGTGGATCATTAAAAATACATGACACTTGTTGCACCACAACTAGATGTCGCCAGTCGACTTTGTTTACACTATGGATCAATTGAGTTAATGTTTAATGCTATGTCATCAGTAGCTTTGCTTCCAGGAGTACGGCATTCATCTCTTTCAACAGTAAGTCACTGAATAGGTTGTTAGCGTTACCTTCTAATGATGCACTTGAACTGAATATGTTCATCAAAGTGTGTGTTTCTTTTAGATGCAACAACAAAGACATGTTTCCCAATGAATGCATATCGTAATGGGATGTGGGCTTAATTGACAAAATGAAAAGAACGTGATGGAAATTCTAAGAATTTATTTAGATAAAATATACTCATTACTCGTTAACAAAGACAGATGCCATCTGGGCTCGCAAGTACCTCTTCTCATGGTCATATTTTGCAAACCATCCCAGTTTTAGTAGGTTGAGGTTGATTTAGTGTGATAATAATTGAGGCGCTGGGGAACTGTCTCTCAGACCACAAGGAGACATTTCACTTCAACCGTCTTGGATGATTTTGTTCTGCTGTCTTTTGACCTGTACCAAGATTTCAGTCAAGTTCATGACACTCTCTTGCTAGATCATTTCTCTGTATCTGATAGTTACCGGGAGTGAAGCTCCGTCCTTTTAACACCCACTGACCGGATTGCATCATGTAATGATGCCTGTAGCACACCATCATAGAAGTGTGTTGTCAAACAGGTTCCATTAACTACAAGTGCGTGGGATTTACATCTATATGTGGCAGTAACCCCATGTGGTGCACCATTAGAAAAATGTGATTCATTTGAAAAAAATAAAAAACAAATGACAAGTACAAAAACAATTGAGATAAAATTAAATAAATTGTGGTACATTGAGCGCTCTGCGTGTGATTTGTCCGTATCTAGCGGTGAGGTTGCAGATTGCATCCAACTGAAACTTCTCATGTGTGCCAAGCGTGTAAGAAAAATACAGTGGCTGATGCAAAAACGTGAAGACGCAAATGTCCCTATCTAGAGCCAGTGTTTGGTTTGTCTCATTCTAAGGTAACGAAAACACAACGAGTCAGGAGATCATACACAAAAGAAAACAAACTTATTGGGGCCCAATCATTGACCAGGGGTTTCGCTATGTTTATTATTATTCTCCTCTGCATTGAATCACATGTTTGAGGGGCTAGAGGTGCATGTCAATTTAAGAAACTTTGAAAAATGATATATTCTATGGGTCTAGCATATGGGTGTGGTAAAATGGCTTGACAAACTTAAGACCTTTGCAATGCTAAATTGTGAAGCTTTTGAGTTTCAGATTAACATTGGTACTCTCTTCCGACAGCCAAATTGATGCATTTGCATAATGGATGTATAAGTGCATTGAGACAATGGATGGGACATAGAAACTATTTTGCACGCCAATATTCACTCACATGCACTTATAATCACACTAAGGTATGTAGGTCCACAATATTCACCATATATGTGTCAAATCAGAAAAAAATCACACTTTTTGTCCAAGTATAAAACTCTCTCTCTCTCTCTCTCTCTCTCTCTCTCTCTCTCTTTCACAGTGAGCGATGTGGCGCTCCATCCTCTCTCTGTAATTATGTCAGTCTTCAGTCCACAAGTCAAAATGTATGGAAAAACACAGATGTAACCATTTAAAAAATTCACAACATGTTTTTATCTGATGAAATATTCTGTTCAATCCTTATTTGTTGGTATTTAACCTTCAAAAACAACATTTTGTTCCAGTACTTTTCCTTCGCCGTGCACTATTACTGCATCGGGTGGCAGCGTAAAAATGTTTTTTTTCTAAAAATAGAGATCATATGATCATGCTAGCTTGTCGGGGAGGAAGCTAAAAAAGGCTCCAAAGTTAGGCTAAGGGTTTCTGGGCAGTTTCCAGAACAAAAAAGTTCCCCATCAAATCGCCAAAAAATGTCATTCTTGCAGAAATCTAAAAATGTCAAAAGTTGTATCAATTTCTGGTGGAAATGTCTTTATGTAAACACAATATTCAGATGGCAGGTGGCAGGATGCAGCAGGGCTGTCAGGCATGCTGTGTTGCATTCAAATATTTATTCTCCTGTAGATCAACTGTTTAATGTTATCTCTGCTGAGTCAACACACACGTAGCCAAGATGTACTCTTCCATCCTCTTCTGTGTCTTTTGTTTGGGAAAGCAACCTCTTTAAATGTGAACGTGACACCAGATTCACAGTCAATAGTAGCCTACATTAATTGATTTGCAAACCCCTGGACTTTAATAGCTCATATGTGACCACACACAATCTGCCTTCCTCGGTCACCTCATCCGGCTCATCTTCACCACCACAGGAAGCTGACTAATTGATAGCTGTCAGTTTCAAGTGGTTTCACGTGATTCAGATCCAACGAGACAGTCGGCTTTATAGGAAATATGTACTGCAACCTCAGATCCGCAGACGCCAACCTCCTCACCCCTGGTCCGGGCTTCATCTATTGTCAGTGATACAGAGACGTCACCAACCGGTGCACTATAAATCTTAAATAAATGCAACATTACTTCTGTAACAAACATCCACTTGTGACATTGGTATCCTTACTCCTTTGTTGTGTTTAATGCAGTGTCTCATGTATTTCTTGAGAAAAGGAGGAGGTCAGTAAAAAGCTGGTCTAAAATAGAAGCCCAATTAAATCTAAGTCATTAACCCACAATAACAGACCTCCCCAGTTGCTGAACAGCTGCTCCTAAATTGCTGATGGGTTAAATGCAGAGGTGAAATTATATGTAAATACCTGTATGAATATGATGATTGTAATAAAGGTTTAAGTTTCAAGTGAATGACTAAATGTTCTGTTTATGTAATAGAAGGCAGATAAACATTTCTACCAGAGAATAATAAGTGCATGTCCCTGTGATGAGTAAGTATTCATGTTTTCCATCTCTGTGTTGAACGATGCAGATAAACAAGCGCTGTCATGACCTGATGGAAAAGGAGCCACTTGAGCTGCCTAATGTCTCGCCATAATCACAATGATATATTAAGCCTCACCGGTTATACTGATGGGGCCATTAATTAACCCAATCCGTGCATTCATTAGCAAACGTTTCTGTGTCAACATACTTGTCTCCATGTAACATGTGGCTGGAATAAATCTGCTTGATGCATCTTGAAGCACTACAGTGGTGTTTTCACTGAGATGGTTTGAATATGGGCTCTTCACATTATGACGGAGATGCCATGACATGCATCACAAGGGGTAAGGTGGTGAATGGACAGATCATTAGTAAGCTTAAGGGAAGAGTAATCACTGAGCCTGACCCCTCAGTATTCAGCTGAACTGACTTCAGACTGGTGACTATCCTATTTGTTTCATGTGATTAATTTGCAGCTCAATATACTTTTTCAAACTGTTGCTTTTGTTATTAACACTATCACGAAGAACGTGAATATTACGCAGAACAAGTTTGATTTTCCTGAGCTCTTGCAGCGCGAATAAAGGCATCGACCAATCACGTTGTGCGGAACGTGTTGAGTTGTGATTATAAATTTAAGAAACAACACGGAGGCTCCATAGTCCGACCCAAGACCAAGGTTAATCCTTTCAACCTTGACAAAAGCAGCACATACCAGATCCACTTCTTCCGTTCTTACCTTTCACAGTAAAAGCCCTAGACATATAATATTTGCAGACGAGTATTTCACAATTGTGTGTTGTTTATTCGTCACGCCCCCCCGGTGTGTGAAGGCCTTAAGACAGACTTTATCTTTAGGCTTGGTGCTGTTTTGAGGAGGTAGTTATGTTGCCTGGGAGGATGCAGTTCCTTAAAGGATACAGTCAGGGAACAAAAGTCATTTTGTAAGACTGTGAAATGCAGCCTGCGACCCGGGTATATACACCATCAGACCACTGGATCCAACCCTGTTTCCTAGAAATTCATTTTACATATTTGCAATAGTAAATAAGTTCAACTTAAAGTTGCCAAAACGTTCTTTAATGAAATCCGAGCGCCATGATAAGGAAATGTGGTTGATAACGTATCCACCAACAAGTATCTTTTAAAGGTTATATTTAAAGTTAGAGATGGAAGTTATATCACATAAATGAAGCATCACCTCCAGTAATAAAACAACGTCCTATATTGTACAGTATAGCAGCAGCGCTAAAGTGAATTGTATCATGGCACAGTGTGAAGGACATGCAGTGTGAGATACATTAAAAAGATTGCTTAAACTGTCCCTGGCGTATCGCCAGTCTCTTTAGCTGAGCGTTGGCTCAAAGAATGAATGAGGACGAGTTTGTTTTTAGACTGCGGGCATCTGAACCACCTTCCAAAAAAGAGATGGAGGGAATGACACATGATAAATAATATAACCTTCCCTTTGTCTTCTTGGTCTTTATTTCAATCTGTGCTTATTTCAATAAATTAAGAAAACAAACAAACAAAAAGTGCACCAAAGAACCACACATTATTAAATCATCTGCAAGATTCACCCCTTTTATTGAAATGAATTTATTTTAATGTATCCTAACCCTTTATTATTTCAGCATACATATACACATTTAAAAGCCTGCTATGTTTTAATAATTTAGTAAAGACACCATTCCCCAGTGTCGGTGAGGCGAGCCTCCTTCAGCACCTTTTGTATCACACATTATTTCTCCTGCAGTATTAATCATTGACATTTTTCATAAACATCCATTCTTGGATTGCTGGTTGATTTAACACACAATAACCTGCTGCAAGTTCACGGAGGAAAAAAAACACTAAGTAGATTATTTCCTTTCCTTAGTGAATTGTTATATTTCTGGCAGCAGTGGTTTTGTTCTGCAAAACCATAAGAGGATCATAGATAGATCTTATAGAAACTCAGGAGAAAGCAAAGGGAACACAGTAATGGTGGAGTCCACAGCAACGCCACAGACACACATAGAGGAAAAACTAAAATCACACAGTGGCCTACTACTTGACTTTCTTGGGTGTTTCATAATCCAAAGCCAACAACCCCTCCTCCTCATACCCAAGAGCAACTTCAGACATTGCATTTCTATGATATAATCACATCTTAATGTGTAAAAAAATGATCAACTTAACCGTCTCGGCCTACAGGAATAGCATGCAGACTCTTAAACTAAATGGTAATTCCACTTGAAGAGCAGCAGCGGCTGCCTCGCGAGCAGCAAGTCTTCTCTTTTATATATTTATTTAGCCGAGGCAGGCTTGATTAAGAGCCGTGACACTTGAGAGTAATAAATAGTTGTAATGTATAAGCTTGGACATCTTCCAGTGAGCATCACTCTTTCAAACAGTCGACTCATCATCGCCGCGTAGCATCCTTGTAGTGTAACTGCTGAGCCGATTGTGCGACTGCTGCTGCGCCGCACCGTGTTGCCTGTTGCCACAGATTTGTAGTTAGTTACCGGTGTCAGTTCAGGTCGAAGCAGCGATCGAGCAAAGAGGACGAATGTGAAAGAGACTATTGTGATGAGCGAGGCTACCAGTTGAATTACCTTTTGCTTGCATTGATTATCGGGGCCTCTCGTCCAGTGTAGAAGCATGAATGCAATGAGAAACAATTTCAAAACTACTTAAAGGAATACTCTGCAATGAAGTACTGTACTTCCTTAAAGCTCAATGATTCACAAGAGACATATTTAAAACATATATAAAATAAGCAGAGGCTGACTTTTGGTCCCTATGGGTCAAACTCCAGAAACTTTTGATCCTACATTTCCCATAATGCAACTGGATATCATCTTTCAGAAGCCCATCTCTGCCTGGTAAACACCCACTTTTCCAACTCCACACCTCCCTGGTGTGATGCAGGTTTTCTATTAAAACGATGACATCACTATAACATCATCTGGGTTATTCTGTCAAGCCTTTGAGGAGGCCCACCCTGAGCCACAGAGGACATTATACAACAGAGCAGGGCTATTTGTGACGAGTAAACTGACCCCCAGGTGTAAATTCAGCAGAGTGCCCCTTTAACACAACGTTCAGAATGGAATATCTTCCTTTGAGGTTTATCGACAAAATGATTCATACGGGCACATAAACAAACTGCCACTACCTAATTCCACCCACTCTCACAATACATGAATCACTTGTCAGATGTGTTGTGTGTGGACTTCCTCATGTGGACGCTTTACTTAGTTAAAAACAGGATGAATTCACAGGAACAAACATCGGTGGTCATTTGACTTCATACTGTATAGCTGACAGTCCTGCCTGTGTTTGCACATCCAATCAATGCATGCATGTGAGATAATAATCTGCTTTGTCTCGTGGTGTAATGTCACCTGCACCCCCCCACTGTCTGAGATGGAACAAACACAATCTCCTTGCATATCAGTATTGTGATTTGGGCCGCCCTTTGAACAAATAAAGACCTTTTAATTGCAGATGATACTGCTGAGCAAGTTATCTTCTAGAGAGATAAACTTCTGTGAGCTAATTTCTATTTGTAACTGTTGTTTATACAATACAGGGGCTCAGTACACAGGACAGGCTCTGTTACAGTTACACTGAACAAAAGGTAAATATAAAAAGAACTGAGGGAACGGACAGAATAATAAACAATAGGAGGCTCAGTTACGGGCCAGTAAGTGGGCAATTATTGAAAATGGTCTTTGTAAGAGGCATATCTCTCTCATACTTTTCTTTATATACAGTATGGTTCTACCAACAACAGCAGAAGCAGTTGTTCCTAAATCTGTTATGGTACTATATATATATATATATATATATATATATGGAGAGAGAGAGAGAGAGAGAGTAAAATATAAAGTGAACAGAACTAGAAGTCATAGGGTCACACAGTCATAATGAATAAAATGAGTGTAGGAAGTAGAGCTCAACTTGTTTAGTTTTCATGATTGTGACAGCAAGTAAGATCTTGACCTGGAATTGACCTGATTTTGGCAGGAAAAAAAAAATAGGTCGAGGATGGGACACAGCTTTTAGGCGTCCATTCATGCCCGGGGGAACATTGTTGTTTCATAATTCATCCGTGACCACCATCGCTGCTCTAGTTTATCTCCCCATAGCTTGGAGTGGTCACTCATGGGTCATGTGGCAGAGTCACATTTTGCTTGTTCTTGTCCGGGTGGAGGTTTGGGGGGTGGGGTGGGAAGGGGGACTTAAATAAGAGGAGGAAACACTTGTTTGGGGAGTATGAGATTTGTCCCAGAAGGTGCTTCAGTGGGCTCAGAGCAATTGACATTGCCAAGAAATGTCCACTCACAGGCACCCAGTGTTTCCTGCTGTGTCCCAAACTGACACACGAAAAATAGGCCAGTTAGACTCCACCACCACCACCACCACCAACAACCCTCCTCCCACCCTCTGTTTTCACAAAGCTGAAAGAGAGCAAGGACACATGCTGGTGGGACGTGGCCAGCAGCTCCTCTGATGATAATCGAGGCTCAGTGTCTGAGAAAGTGTATGAGCTTTGCTTAATTGAGCTGGACACAAAGCTAAGCCAGGGATAAAAGTACCCCTGTGAATAATATTGAGGCACTCACAGCTCTACACATCAGGCCAAATTCGCTGGAGCACTCACTTCCACTTGTCTTGTATAAACGTTTTCACACAGCGTACAGTAAATGCAATAAATCAGACGTCGCAGACCAGAGGACTCCTGCGCTTCCATTCCCCTCTGCAACAAAACTACAGAAGCTTTAATGGGCTCATTTAAAGTATTACGTTTGCTAATGGCTCCAACGTCTCAGACATTTTTCAGTCTCGGGAGATTCAGTGAGTAGCCGGCTCATATGCAGGAATCATTCGGTTCATTTATCAGCCCACTCCGGCCAAATTCCATTAAAGGCCGCGATGCTTATCACTCGGAGAGCTCGGTCTGGTTCTGATGAAAAGGAACAAAAAGTTTCCAATGTGAGACGTGAGACGAGTCGCACAATGTCATCAAAAAAACATCCTTCTGCTGCAAAAGGCACTTAATACAATTTACAGTGACAATGCCCAGTAGGATGTTAGAACTTCTAGAGGACCGTTCGTGCATTCTTTGAGTTCACAACTCTGAAGTATCAATAGAGCAACGTTTGTCTTTTGATAAGAAACACTTTGTTCTTTGGTTTATAGCTTTGTGACAAAGTCATGTTCACTTATGACTAACTGCGATCAGAAGAATAACGTACAGAATATGTATCCTTTTCCTTTTGTTTTTGGACTTGGATCATATATATATATATATATATATATATATATATATATATATATATTTGCCATTCTGGGTTTGTGTGGGTATTTCTTCCAGGAAACAGGAGCAGATTTCGGTAAGGAATTAAAGGGAGTACCTGGGTCTCAATTTCCATAATGTGTAAAGGTGCCCATAAGAGGCACAATACAAAGAAAACAGAAAATAAGAAAGAAAATGAGTCTGCACATTGCTCATTGTCACCTTTAATGGATTTCATCTTTTATTTTATTTTATGAATACAAAAATGAGGGGAGGGGAGATGAGATGAGAGCTTCAGCAAACTGAGGTCAGTAGAAGTCTCTGTATTAGGAGATCATTCATAAAGGCCTTCAGCGATCCCCTAATGAAGGTCACCGTGACAATACGTCTGTCTCCATGTCTATTTCCTTTTTCTATTTCCCAAATGCCCTTACAAATGGGATGGTACATTGCATTTGCTATTGTACAGTTAGTCTTCACTCTATTATATTATTACAGTAACAACCACTGTACTGTAATACATGTTTATTCCTGCCTTCTTGAGTCCACATTTCATCTTTCCACCTGTTCTTATAGCAGTGCATTAACAAACTGTTTAGCAAAAAAAAAAAAAAAATAAAAAATTGCAAGCAGTCAACATTTGTGCAGCATTTTCGCCGTAAAAAGACGTTCTACTTTGCCGAGTGTGGTTTGTAAATGGTGTGCTATTGCCTGCATCAAAATTCAGGAGGGCTTGCTCTATCAGAGGCACTGGAGCCCAGAGTAAATTTAGTGTGGATGGAGATAAATGAAAAGAATGATTCCTACAATATGGGCTGGCTAGCCATCCTCAATCTCCAATTCTCTCTAGTCTGGCACACAGAAACAGTCAGTGGCAAAGGCTAAGTGGATAGTTGGGTCTAATGGCGTGGTGATCCTATAAATAATAGCTACACAGTTTCCTCCCCATTGATCACACAGCCTTGGCTGACTGATAGAGGGGGTTGGTGTATGTTGGATGGAGCTGACCTAAGAGCATGCTTGGCTGCCTTTCCCTCCACATGCTTCTGGTGCATGATCTATCAAACGGGGCCTGTACACCTCGAGGAATGACACAGCCTAATTGGCTGCTATGAGAGGCCCATCACTTAAGGCGAGCGTGGAAGTGGGGGGAAGGACTGACTCTGGACAAGGTTAACTAACTCCACTGCTAAATCTCTGGCTTTGAAAAGTTTCTTGGCTTAAAAAAAAAAGACTAATGCGTGAAGAAAGTGTATTTCAGAGTGAAGACTTAGAAGAGCGATGCATTTGGAGCAACAAAAAGAATCCCTTACCGACCGACTTTCATTAAAATCAAAAGTAGCCTTCGTTTTTTGCGGACCCGATGTCTTAATTTGGTCAACCGGGTCAAGTGTCAGGGTCAGAGGCCCTCGCACAAATCTATGCTAGGTCTGCTGATTTCCATTTGAAAATCGCCGTGGTTGATGAGACTGAAGGGCAAAGGCCGCCTTCTCATCTTAAGTACCACAGTGTGTGTCCTTCACAGTGGGGAGAACGCAGCAGGGCATGACTGCAGGGGAGATTTCACACTGAAAGAATGTGGAATATTATTATGATTTATCTACTTATCTGTGTCGCACACCACAGAGGAAGAAACAATTTACTTATATTATTATTATTATTAGCATTTTGTCTTCCAATATTCTTCTGCTACAAAACACTTTGGAGGACACTGATTTGCTTATTACTTTCTCAGTTTCTGTATATTTCCCTTAACCCTCTCATTGCTGACATTAAAGATAGGGTGGATGATGTTGGAAAGCTAGCATCATTTGAAAGTAGCATCGCCTCAGGAGCTTCGTCTAAACCCCCCCTCCCCTCGGGGCTCCTTCTAAAGCAACGCACCCACACACACACACACACACACACACACACACACACACACACGCACAAGCACCGCCGCATCGTAACTACTTCACAGAGTGGAGAGAGGACCTCAACTCAACAACGCTACCTCATGACAAGTAACCGCGGCATCTGATTGGTTCTTTCCAAGCGGACCGCGAGGCAGTGATTGGTCGACATTTTTACAGGATTACAGCAGCTACTTTTTCAGAGCTCATCAGTAATGGATCGCTGTCGGGGTGTAAAGACCATTTCAACCAATAGAACAAATAGTGTTTACTGGATAACATCGTCAACCCTGACTTCAAGTTAGAGGCAATGATTTTTCAAAGCAATACAAGTTACTGAGTCTTGTTACGAGTGGAAGCCAAACGAGTCATACCAAATGTAACTGAAGGTTGTAAAGATTACCTAATACATATTGGATAGGGATGCACCAATTTTGGGTACTCGCCAATACTGAGTACCGATACGAGTACTTCTCTGTGCCAAAAGACCCTCGTTAACAGCCAGCTGGAGGGTGTGAGCGACACACGGCAGGCTGGGGAGTCCCGCATACGAGGCGGTGCGCCGCGACCGGCTCTAGGTCGGCTTGGAAAGGCTCGGGACGACGGTGCTTCCCTGGGCTGTGGACAAAGTGCGCGCTGCGCCCTCTCTCCCTGCCGGGGAGGGACAGGACCCCCTGCTCCCGGTACAACTGTCGACCGGGGCGGACTGTCCTCAGTGCGCCCTAACCACGTCGTGCCACCAGGGCGGGGCTCGGCCCACGTAAAATGCGGCAGGGGTCTGCGGCGATGTCGGCAACCCACCCGACCCGTCTTGAAACACGAACCAAGGAGTCTAATGCACGCGCGAGTCAGAGGGTGCAAGCAAAACCCCGTGGCGCACAGAGTTTGAATCTGTTTTACAGTCAGCATCTCTTGCTGAGGACTACGAGGATGAGTTAGCTTAATGAGTGAAACGTAGAAAACAAGGAAAGGGAGAAAGCATTAGCATTCTCCTATAGAGCACTGTGTAAAAGATGGATTCCCTCTCTCCATGAGTCTTTGGAGAGAGATGGTTTTAAAAAATATCAAACCACGTCCGGCAGGCCAACTGAGGGGCAAAGTGGACAACATTGACAATCTGGTAGGTCATCAAGTTGACAAAGATTGTGAACAGCAGCAGGAATATAAACAAAGGACAAGAGTCAGAAATGTTAATGCTCCTCCCAGAAATCATAAAAGTGTCCCCAATAAATCAGCTCTGCTGTGCTGGAGAAGTAAAGGTCAACGTCCGCCCAGTTACTGTCCAAACTATAAGTCAACCACGTCCACAATGGACAACCACATTGGGCTCACTGGATGCTATCACAGACAGCTGAACCCATAAATGCTCTGAAGAAGACAAAAAGACAAAAACAACCATCTGGAGTCCAGAGGGCCAGAATTCTTTTGACCAGTTAAAAACAAGTCTGCTTGTTCCTCCCAGTTTGTGTCACCCCAAGCTCAACATTGCCAGTCATTGTCTACTGTATACAGATGTGAGTGAGATGGGACTGAAAAAAATGATGGCAATACAGAAGAAGTGCTTGCCTATTCAAGTAGGACCTTGAATCAAACTGAACCAAACTATTCAGCTACGGAACAGGAATGCCTTTCAGTGGTTTGGGCTTTGGACAAATGGCAGCATTACCTTGAGCCTAATCTGTTCACCATTGTCACTAACTATTCTGCTCTGCGATGGGTTCCTTTGAGTTCAACAAAAACCACCATCCGTCTCATTAGATGGGCTCTGCGCCTGCAGGTATTTGTAGTCGAGTATCGAGAAAGAATTGAATGCTGCACTTGATGCTCTCTCTAGGACGCCTGCCGGTGCTGGTATGGGTTAGAAAGACACCAAAAGAAGGAATTTTCACCATACGGGGTGATTTCATTGACAGATTTCATCCTGTCTGACAACCCGGACTCACGGGACGGCGTATAGATACACATTCTGTCTTGTGATGATTGTAATAACAATAATAATGCCCACCCTGTAATTCTGTCAGGCTAAATATGGGGGAAATATGTATACAATTACATCTAGAATATTTATTTGTGATAGTAAAGTGTTGGTTTGGTTTGAATATATCACTTAGTGTGCACATCATATAGCTTCAATGAAGAGCTGGAACAATCTGGTACAAGATACACGGTGTGTGATAACAGCAGACAATGTGGAATAAGATGAATTTAACATTCTTAAAAGTAATTAAGGGGAAATCAAAGGGGATGTTAAAGGGGTTGATCTCTAAACTACAGCCAAAAATATAATCTTACAAGAGTTAATTAAGATTAACATGTCTTTACTTTAAAAATATCAACTCTCAGTTACCAACCTGCAAGTCAATTCTTACAAATATGAAATGCACATCTAAAGAAAGCTAAAGGCTTTCCATCTCCTCCTTCAAGGAGGAAACAAAGACAGAGCAGCAGACCTCGATATTGGTTGCTGAATATTAAATAAGTCAGTCACACATCAATGAATAACATGCGATCCACATTCAGATCTTCTGTCCTCTCTGGGATTCATCAAGCACAATGGATGAAATGTTTCCGTTCTGACCCGGACATCTTTTACAACGTGACAGGCTAAGCTTATTGACTTATGTGTCCTTGGGTTATCTACAAATTAAAAAGGGCAAAGGGCAGGTCATACACTGCAATATTAGAAGATCTGACGCAGTCATACAATTCATTAACTACCTCAAAATGTTAAAGAAATGCACACCAGCATGTGATTAATAAATAACATCTCATACTGCCACGGTATCATTTATGGAAGTTACAAGAACTTTCAAAATAAAGTGAGCAAAGTAGTATAGAAGATACGGATACAGTCGGGACTTCATTATAGCTGGAGTTTCCTAAGAAGTCGTTATCATTCAGTTATCAATTCTGTGACCTTTGTAATAATTTATTTTTTCACCTTCCAATTTTAAATCAGCCAGGAAAAGTTATGAGAGAAGCATTAAAGTTAGCACAATAGGCTGCAGTATAGTGGAACAGTTAAAGAGGATTATGAGCAATGTTGAGCCTTCAGATCTAAAAATCCAGTCTGATAATCGTCATCTAGCATCCTGCTCTGACACACAGGAGAGGAACTGTAGTTCTGCACCTTAAATCTACATGGGAACGGTGATTTTTCTATCTCGAAAAAACAACACCCTCCCAAAAATTCAATTAACTAAACGTCATAACAGAAAATATTATATTTCACCGCATCCACCCACTTTGCTGTTTTGTCTGCGAACAACAATACATCTAGAATTGAAAAAAAAAACATTTCTCAAAAGTCTAAATATCAACCACCTCACTATCACAAGAAGTCCAAGGGTGACTACATAGAGACACGAAGAAAAATACATTCTGCTGGTCTTCATTCATCCTGATGTTTTACATCATGACCTCATTACCCAGAAGTCCATCAAGTTCAAACAAACAAGCAAACAAACAAACAAAAGAGCTGCTAGCAAATAGTCAGGGATTCCTCAACTCTCTGTTGTAATTACCCAGCATTCAGCTGTCTCACACACTGCTCCACCTATCCCCTCCTCCTGACGAACGCTCGCTGAATAGTAATACAGAATCTGGGTCAGTACCAGGTATTGATAATGCCATATGCAGTTTAAATTAGTCTGGGTTGGCGCTAATCAATAGTGCACAATTGTCAGGCCTTTACAGTCACCCCTGGCCCCTGCTGATGAACATCGATTCAGAGTTAAGTGGACCTAAAAGCCGAGGGAGAAGAGCAATGGTATCTGGGGCAGGTAAACAAAACTCCCGGAGAATAAATCCGGCAGGTCGGGAGGAAGAGTCTGTGTATTTATCTGTCTTACACCAGCGTGTTCCATTATTAGGAGAATCAAAAGAACAGCAGACAGCTGCAAGGACGAGCCGCAGGCAGCTTTCTAGGCAGACACAAAAGAAGTGGGTGGCTTTGTTTAGGGGTTTTAGAACTTCACTTTATTGGTTACCTTATCTGGCAAATATGGATACAAACACAGCGACAATCGGTGCATGTCAGTGGGTGAAAGCCAGAATGAAATGAGCGACACACAATGGGGTAAGTAATACCAAGAGTAGATGTTATCACGTCTGTGGATGTCACATCACAGAGCCGACGGCTGTCCATGTGCCACTGATCATTTCTACACATTTATGAAGAGGAGGAGCAAGCTAATACTAACAAGTTGGGCCTTTTTGATTAAAGGTCGGTTCACTCAAATCACCCAAAGAAATACTGTTGACTGTTATCCAACCATGTGACTACTTTTTCTGTATTATTTGACATGTTTGCCTCCACCCAGAGAGGGCGCTCAGAGCAGTGAACAATCTCATTTCAAATGTCTTCCAGAAACAGACAACAGATGTGGCTGTGCTCATTTTTCATTGGATCTACTTTCAAAGAAAAGGTCCCTATGACAACTGTTTACAGTGTATTCTGAGTCTTGTCCACACAGAAACAGGAACACTGTTGCTGGGAAGAGCTGCTGCTGTTGAATTTCTCAAATCTAATCTTTCAGTACTGTGAGCACTAGGGATGTCACGAGAACCGAGACTTCGGTACCAAGTCGATGCCAAAATTCTAAAACAGTGACGGTACTCTTTTTCTACAGTACCGAAGGTACCGTACGATGCCTGTAATGGTCGTTGGTAGTGAAGTGACAGTGAGGAAAATTTTCCCACCAGTTTATAAACCGGTGTTACCGATTACACCGGACATTTTACAAGAAAAGATGACGGTCAACATGTGCAGAGCACTGACTCTGATCTGTACTGTCGGGTGGCGGTGTGTCTGGCCTCTCCGGTAGAGCTTTTGCTGCGGGGCTCCGCTGCGGGTGTCTACCTGGCGCCGCTGCTCCGTGCACACCCGTTGTGACGGCTCCATCCACCTCGCGGCGATTACTTCATTAACGTTCTGGTTCCCTTATAGCGTTGGGATTAAACGTGAAATATTGCCAACTAGGTGCGTCTGCTTTTTCGCTTCGGCAATAAATCTTTCTGCTCCTACTATTCTGAGCTGACGGACCAGATGCGTTCACAGTCAGTATGTAGTGTCCGTCGTCTGACTATCAAAATAAACAAAATGGGTCATTTATTTTTATTTATTACTTAAAGGCTACATGCTTCTGTTTTTTGTAATGTCCAAATGTTGTTAATAAGAGAGTGCGTGTTGAATCACAGTACAGGGGATTTATTGTTGTTGTTGTTGTTTTTAGTACCATGGTATCGAGAATCGTGGAAATTCACTGGTATTGGTATCGACTACTAGATTTCTGGTACCGTGACATCCCTAGTGAGCACCACGAATGCATCACATTCATTTTTTTTTTTTTTATTGCAGGCATCTCAGACACAACTGAACATATCTAAATTGCTAGACACCCCTTGAGTGGAAAGATTTCGATGGTGCTTTTAAAAAATGTAAACGACAACTCAAAACACATCTTTTTAATATTGCTTAGCAGCTGTCTGTTTTTGTTTTTTTATCTTTTATGATTTTTCATATAATTTTTAGATAATAGAAACACTCATTTTCTCTCTCCGTCTGTGAGCATGTGTATGGGTTTTAACCTTGGTTTTTGGTGTTTTGTTGCTGAATTGTGAAGCACTTTGTGCGACATTCTGCGCATTCATTCATTCATTCTTTCTTTTTTTGTCCAACAGCGCATCAGATGGGGCGGCTTCATGGAATTGTAAAGTGGCAGCACAGAGAAACCACAGTAGCTGTGACGGAAAATGTGAATCCGTAAAATACACTCAATGTTTAGGCTTGGTCTCTTTCTTTTTTCTTTTTTTTTCCGGTCAGCAGCAGCAGGTTGACAACGGTAGACGTCACATAGAAGTGGTGTCTATCATCTGAAAGCTGGAAACCTGAAGATTAATTTGAGATGCAACTCAGCACTGTGTTTCAAGTCCTTCTAGTCATAAATCAGAAATGAAAAATATAATAATGAATTCATAAAGTGAATATGTATAAGGGCTTAGAACATTCTGACATCTCTATGCTCTATTGTGTCTCATTAGTTGCTGCAGCAATTTTGGGGTTGATACCATTTGTTACACAGATTTGGTGCCAAATTTAACCATTTTTTACCTCTTAAGAATTGATACAAAGGATTTAAAATACCACATTAAGACACCAAGACCAGAAAAACGCCATGCTGTGAATACAGTTGGGAGTCTCAATTTCACAGTGATACCCAATTTATGTCATTCTGGACTGTTTTGATTATTTGTGCATAGTATTATAATTGTGTGTAAATGTTTTTCTCAGGGTGAGCAGATATGTACATATCTAGCAGTGACTTATTTTAAACAAGTTCCTCCTTGATTTCTGTTGTCGTCACTTCAACACACATTCATTAGAATGGATGCAGACCTCCTGCCAGATGTTGCCCCAATTATGCAAAATAACTGCGGACACTCAAGTATTAGTAACCTCCGATTTGATGCATGCATCACTGCAACGCTTAGTAAAAAGGAATCCAGAGTGGTTGTTTGAAGCTGCTGGTGTTACTCGTTTAACCAGTGCAGCAGAGCAGCAGCTGCTCTTTCATGAATCACTTTGGCAAGCAGAAGCTTGACAATTGGCAGTACCATTTATATTGTAAACATGACAAATTTCTTGATCTGTTTTCAATATGCCAAAGCTTTGCCCTTTGAGAGGTGAACAATTTGTTATTGCCCTCTCCCACCCACCCCCACCCCCGCTAAGTAAAAGCCAGCATTTATCTGAACTCTATATCCCACGTGTCCTGGGGCACTGCTATCACCGTGAAGGATTGATTATGATATGGCGGCGAGTTACACTCAGTGCCTCGGGCTCATTGGATCCACTCATGAAGAGAAAGCTGTTGTTCTGGCCATTGAGATTGGAGACAGGGATGGTCCAGAGGGCCAAAGTGTGCAGATAGCTGATAGTGTGCACCGGAGTGAGGCGAGAAAAGACATAATAATGTCATCAATGGACTAAATCTTCTGCAAGGTCCAGAACCGATTCTACATGTTGCATTTTAGACAAAAAAAAGAAATACTTTTAGCAAATACTGATTGTTGATACCATAAACTGTATGCACGTTAATTAAACAAATGATAGAGTTGACAAATGTAGTAGCCAATTAGGGATGTTAATAATTTACCGTTTAACTGTTAACGTTACGCCGCGCTGACAGACCGTATGTGTGTGACAACGGCAAGCACTAAGCCACTGGCAACGCTACAGATGTGAACGTAGCACAAACACACACACCGTCTGTCGGAGACTCTCTAACGTTACGTCGGGCAGACAGCTGACAACCTCGCTGCTAAGCTAAATGATGTGTCCACGACAACACACGCAGCAACGTGGCTGCTAACTCTCTCAGACGGCTGAACTGAACTGGCACTCCGCTGCATGCGACGCACTAATCTTGCCTGTTACCGGTTAACGATCGGTTAACTTGGGTCAGTTATTGGAAAAAAAAAAAGTAAATTCAAAATCAGCATCACTATAGCCAACCATCATAAATAATGCTTCTCAAAAACAATACATTTCCATCAATAAACCTTGTTGAGTCCCGTCACAAACATCTACCATGCGATGAAGCTCTGTCGTCTTCACCTCCGTTCGTTCTAAAGAAACGGCTCCCTGCTATCGTTTCTGTTCTGTAAACCATCCAGCTGATCCTGGGCCAGCCAAATCTGACTTCATGGCTCACAATATAAAATACACATGAAGCCTGCCAATCCTCTGAGAGATGGTCTCATTTGTTTAATTACAGTCCCGTCTCAAAGTTATGCGACAATGATTTATTCCTCTCTATGACCTTCTCAGAGCACTTTCACTGTCCGTGTGTATGTTTTTTTTTCCCTCGTTGGTTGAAGATGATGATGTTATATTCTCTTACACAAACTAAAGTAAGATAATACAACATAATTGTAGAATGATTCCGTCCTGTGGCTGGGCAATAAATCCTAAAATCAATATCACTATTTATTGTCACATTTATCTTGGTAACAGATAATGACACATTATTATGTTGTTAATAAAGCTGCAGTGGGTAGAAATGGAGCAAATATGATTAAAGAATATCTATTTTTATAAATCCTGGCAGTAGTAGTAATGAGACAGGTAATCTCTGTGTCCTCCGGTGAGGGGCTGAGCTCAGTGATCCTCCTGAACCAACGCAAACTGCGCCTGTGGCCGTGGTCTTCCCAAACATGCTTTAAAAATCAATATAATCATCATGTTGAACCTAAGAGCAGAATTCATACCCGTTCGTGCTACATGTGGTCGTCTTTATCTTTACTCCAGAACAGTTTTCCTGAGCTTTAGTTGCATCATCAGTTACGTCCAGCAGCGAGTGATGAAGAACTTCACTCACATCTGCAGACTGAATGACGGCTGACCGCGGAGCAGCTGCGTTTTAAAGTTTAGCTTCATGTGACAGCTAACTTTGCTAAATGCAAAAGCATGTAGAGAAATGACTTCCTGAAAGGCAGACGATGCCTCTGAAATGACAAAGCATTTGTTTCCGTAGTGAGGACGCTGTGCTTTTTGACACGTCGCAGTCACTCACTCTCAGAAACACACCAGACTGTGTCTTTACTCGCAGCCAGGTAAACCATCAGACTCCTCACATCACTGACTCAAATCAGTTTGTGCTGCAATGTAGCATTACTTGCAAGTAAATCACTACAAATATTCCACGGGGACATGATTTATGTGTTGTTGCAGCTGCTATACTTTTAGTCTCCCTCCTTCCCGACCATCACAACTCATTTAGCAAAGCAACACGGAGACTAAGAGAGTAAAGGAATGTATCCACTTTGTGCTGATTCATCCATTTAGTGCAGATGAATATTCATTACTGATCCTTTCATCATTATTTATTGAGGGTAATTTGGTGTGGATCTTAAAAGACATTTCTATGAATAGAACATTTGAAACTGAAGTAGAGAAAACAATGGACAGCTGATATATTAGTAATATTGATATAATGAAGAAATCCAGTGACTCTCCTCCCTTTTCACAGAACAGCTACTAAACAGTGTTGCTTCAATTTATCATCTGATATAAAGTTATAGTAAATGTCAAATTTGATAATATCCCTAGGACTCCTCTGGCAACGTGTTGGTGCAGCTGGATCCGTCTAAACGAAGGATGTTCACAACAACAACACATTGAAACGAAGGTCACAACACATGGGGTGATGTCTTTCTTTATTTTTATGATTTTATATCAATCCACATCACACTGATCAAGGTATTTATGCTGTCTGGAGGAGGCTCTTTAAAAAATCCTGAATGTCAACATAATAAACAACTGCTCCTGTCAATGAAATTACAGTTATTAAATCCTCTCAGGCGAGGGTAAAACTCCACCAACAACTTTACATTCACCGCTGCGGCATGAAATCCTTGTATCTCCACAGATGGCAAAAAGCAAGCGTCAACAAGTTGACAACCGTTCATTTTCAGTCAATCGCTGGGTTTCTGATGGCTTTTATAAACCCAAGAGGTCGGAGAACTTCCTGAACCTACAGATAGGCCTGCTGTCCTGGAAGCTTGGGTCAAGTTTCTGCTATGTAGCTTTTGGTTCATGACAATCACCAAGAGGACTTGGAAGAAAGATTTGACAATGCTGGTGAAAATTAGAGGGCATCCGAATTGTTCCCAATTGTCCAATCAGGACACGGAACAAGTCACTCACTGCGGACCTTTTCTGTATTAAACCAAGACAATTGTTCCCTAACCTTAACCGAGTGCTGTGAGTGTCTAGACACAACCATGAAAGATGCTCATGGATGGGTTAGTGCTTACTAGGGATGTGATGGTGAGGAACTTTTCTCACCGGTTAATAAACTTGTGACAACACCGGTGTTACTGATTACACCGGACATTTTACAACAAAAGATGACGGTCAATATGTGTAGCGCACTTACGTTGATCTTTTATGTTCCAAAATGCAAATGTCACTTTTGTAAGTGTTTGTAGTTAGGGATGCACTGATACCAATACCAGTAGCGGGTCTGATACGGTGCTCATGTACTCGTACTCGTACTCGCAAAACGGCTCCGATACAACGGCACCGACACCACTTTACGGCAGCGTGACGAGCCGGTGGTGCGCCCGACTCCATGGGGCTGGGATCCCACCTCAGCCGGCGCACGGCGGCTCTCACTATCATTGCGCCACGGGGTTTTGCTTGCACCCTCTGACTCGCGCGCACGTTAGTCTCCCTGGTCCGTATTTCAAGACAGGTCGGGTGGGTTGCGGTTGGGGCGCATTGACAGTCCGCCCCGGTCGACAGTCGCACCGGGAGCAGGCGGCCCAGTTCCTCCTGGCTGGGGAGAGAGGGCGAAGCGGGCACTTTGTGTGCTGGTATATAGTTTTAACCATGAGTGAGGTGGCTGTTACATTTCTTGAATCAAGCTGTATTTCCTTTCTAATGCACACAGGAGGGCAGTGTCAGAGAAGAAGAAATAATCGTCAATCCTGCTTATAATTTCGATGGGTGAAATCGGAAGACAATTTCAATCGGTTTCTGTATTTTTAATTGAATTCCACCACCACCCCCTCCCTAATTCAAAACCATCATCTTTATCATCACTTCTAATGAGCAAGTCGTTTATGATTTACCCATGAACGTTGATGCACTGCAAAATGCTCAGTATGAAGTGATACCATATGTTCATCTGTACATGATATCATCTTATTTAGTGGGATGTAAACTGCAATGACTTACTGTAGAGAACATAGTGTTCGGCTCGGATGCCAACGTTACTGATGTTTCCGTGCTCGTCTGGTTATATGAGAAAAGCCTGGTTTATTTTATTATTTCTTTTACGAGGTGGTTGTGTAACTACAACATGACAGCTGACAGCAGCTGTAAAATAAGATAAAGAGAGAGAGGGAGGAAAGAACTTGTGGGTAGAGACAGCCAAAGAAAGACATTTTACAACCTGCACTTAAAATATTGCGTTACCTGATGTTCTTATTGATATGCAATACTGAGCCTTGGTACATTCTCCTATGGAGGACTTTTGGTGCTGTGTATGTTATAGCACAGAGTGTTAACTCCTCCTCTCTTTGACCTAGCACTGCCTGCCCCGTATGGATTTCTTTTGGATCCTGTTCCTCAGTACGTGTAGATATCAATTAATAAAGGCAAAGGGTGATCAACAGGTGTCAAACCCTGATGTGTGAGCCGTCTGTTTCCTTGGCGATGGTTAAAGATTAAGGTAGATGGAACTGATGCTCATAAATTGTGGTGTTTATGAGCTCCTGAATGGTTTTCACCATTCAGAGGCTCCCCCACATGGCCATAATTGAATCGCTACCCTTTAGTCATGTGCATGGTGTATTTGCCTGCAGGGAACACAGATCTGACATCCATTTTACTACAGTACAGCATGTCCCACTTGCCATGGCCTGATTCTGGGGTTAAATTAAGACGTAATTAAATCCTTATTGCTGTTGTACTAAACTCAGTAAACCTCAGCAAAACCTGCTCACGCAGACACACAGGACTGTTGAATGATTTCACTTCATTGGTATTTTTTTTTCCATAAAACATTTGAAAATTACAAATCTTGCTTTCAAGTTGCAGCATGCTAATGTGTGGTACTTTGGGCTGTAGATACAGTATTAAGGAGTTACGGTAAGCAGCATTCATGATGATTTTAACATGTGCATGTTCACTGTTTCGACCAGTGTTTGAGTGCAGTTCACAGCTTGTGATTTACGTACTCTACAGTGCAAGCGAGGGTGTCGCTACTGCCGTATCTCTTTATTCTGCCCGACTCCACGGTGCGGTGTTGTGTGTCCCAGCGGTTCCACTTCAGTCATCCAGCGCTAACGTTTCACGATGCTTACTGTCTGATTGTTGAACTGAGCTCAAATGAGCACTTCAGCTTACAGTCACAAAGTTTCATCAGTTACCTATAAGCGTTGTCCCGTATCTTATTCTCTTTTCAAGTCAGTGACTGACTTTGAATGACATTTTGATCGAGAGAACACGACTTGACTTGGAAACAATTAGTAGACATTTTCAGCTGTGTTCTAGTTTTGTTTTGAATATGTAGTGTGTTAATTCTGTAAAAAATAGGTATTAAATGATGCATAATAAATCACTTGGTTGTGGAGTTAATAGAAACTGTTGGCCCATGATGCCATGCAATGCAAGGCGTAATACAAATTCAAATAAATCGTATGGTGTTATAATAGCTGTAGGAACACTCAATCCTGGGAACATACTTTTAATGAAATCATCACTTTAAATCTTCTTAAATCACACTTGCTACAGACAAGTAGGATTGTGACATCACAGTTTAGAAGCCAATCTTGGTCCAGTTTGCAACTAACACAAGTGCGATGTGGAAACTTGAAGCGTCCAGTGAACAGATGCTGAGAACGGACTTTTCAGTGAAGAGAGATCTTGTTCCAGTAATTAATCTTTTAAAATGAAAAGTATTTGCATATTAATACAGTCTGGATTTTTCAATCAGGAGAAGGAGGAGTCATTCATAAAGCTTAGCTAGAAAAGCTAAGTAAAAGGCAAACAATACTGAGTTCATACTAGGTTCTGGATACTTCATTTTTCCGAGCTGTGTATGCAGATAATGTTTTTGACCCGACTGTCTCATGCCTGCGGGACACTAAAGGATTTCCAAATCTGATTTTAAAAACATGGGAGGCAGATGACAGATTTATTGAGAATTAGAAGTAAAACTAAAATCATTTAAGATAAAAAAAAAGTTGTTGCATTGTACTTATTTGTGACGGCGTATTAGGTCCATTGTAGGTAAAAAACAACAACATACGGAGCCGGGGGACAGGGATAATATTCAGAGAAAGAACTCAGAATTCCCCAGATTAAAGTTATACATTTACAAGAAAAAAAATCTGATATTATCTGAGATTAAAGTGGTAAATTTACACGATAAAAACTGACATATTTACAAGACAAAAACTGGGATATTCTCTGAGATAATAAAGTCATGAATTTGCAAAGAATCTTAAAAATGTGCAAGATTATAAAGTTGTGAATTTACAAGAAAAGAAAACTCAGAAATAGTGGAATACAAACCATGGTAATGAAAAATAGTGGGACATTTTTGTTTGGGAACCATTACTTAACTTGTACCACCTTTAAACACTGTGAGCCGCAGAGTGCAAAATATATTATTATATACTATACTACGTTATATACTGTAGCGTATTCTACATTCACTCGCATCTGTTTCAGTCATCAGTCATAATCAGTTGTGACTTTATTGCTATAGTACTGTATTATACTTGGGCTATGCCTCTTCTATAGTAGGCCTATAATAGTATATAATATATAGACCAATGTTTTAAGAAGAGCCAGACAGAGCCAGCAGCAGAGTGCACGGGGAGTTTGACTACAAGAGGAGGGCCAGTCCATCTTTAAACTTCTCCCGTGCACCGCAGCCCAAACTGAAGGTTCTCTGTTGGAAGACAAGTCTGTCACCGGCGTTTTAGTCAGAAAGAAACGAGTGTAATTCATCTTACTTGAGGGATTCATATCAAAAAATTGATTGCCGACATATCATCTACAATAAAGGTTGTCAAGTTTTTTGAATTTGATCATATCGTGTGCACGTCACATAACGAGTCCCTTGAGCAGAGTGAAATTTAAAGAGTCATTAAAACATCAAAAATGCACAAGAGTAATAAAAAGTGTGTGTGTACAACATGCCCCCAGGCTGGCATTAAGTCTCTCCATTCACCATCCTGAAAGTAGAAGCCCATACACTGAAGCACAGCTCTCCTGGGAGCAGTTTGCCGAGTGCATTAGCAAGCACAGCTGGTAGTGTGATGCTTTCTGCTTGGAAGATGAATAGATTTCTCTCCATTTCAAAAATTATACAAATCACTTTATTTAGAAGTATGATATGGTAGATTTAGTGCTCACGTTGGCCCTACGACTTTTTTCAGAATGATCAGCTAGCCTAAATTAAATGACTTTTTTTCACAATTACACACGACAATTGATGGCTTGTCTGATTTAACAATGATTACAGGGGGTTGAGCAGAGAGTGATGGGTTAATTAAGGCTCTGGGGAAACAGGTAAACACAGTGAATCTGCTTGACACCGTGCACGTTGGAAGGTAACTTCAGCTGCCCCCCGTCTGCAGTAATTTCACAGAGGATTGTCTTCACATGCTAATTCTACCCTTTAATACTTCTCCCTCACTTTCATCCCTCTTTTTTAATAAGCTTGAAATTAAAACAGCAGCACTTGCTGGCCCATTTTAAAGGAGGAATGATAAGCCCCCAACAATGCAAAGAAAAACGAGTCGGGGGGTTACATCAAACAAAAGCCATATCAAAGCAGAAGGTATAAAGTCACATACTGTGGGAGTGAGGACTGAACCAGAGGTTAACTAGATGCAGATCCATCACTGCCTGTTCCAAATAATTGTGTTTTATGTTTAACTCCGGCTACAGCATCTTCACTTGTGGAGTAGCCTACACCGCCACGCTTTCAAGGGATTCCTTTCATTTCAAAACTTGCACAATTTTGAGCAAACTGTAGAGATTAGGTGTGTAACGGTACGACAGAAGTCACAGATCGGTTCCTAACCCGGTTTAGGAGTCACAGATCGGTTCTTACCCCAGTTTAGGAGTCACAGATCGGTTCCTTACCCCATTTAGGAGTCACAGATCGGTTCCTACCCCGGTTTAGGAGTCACAGATCGGTTCCTAACCCCATTTAGGAGTCACAGATCGGTTCCTAACCCCATTTAGGAGTCACAGATCGGTTCCTAACCTGGTTTAGGAGTCACAGATCGGTTCCTACCCCGGTTTAGGAGTCACAGATCGGTTCCTACCCCGGTTTAGGAGTCACAGATCGGTTCCTAACCCGGTTTAGGAGTCACAGATCGGTTCCTACCCCGGTTTGGGAGTCACAGATTGGTTCCTAACCCGGTTTAGGAGTCACAGATCGGTTCCTAACCTGGTTTAGGAGTCACAGATTGGTTCCTAACCCGGTTTAGGAGTCACGGTTTGGTGTGAGTTTGGTACAGCGGAATAAAAACAGTCCTCCTGCTGGGGACTGAGGGAGTTGTATGATTATATCTGCATGTTACATGTCAAATGTTTTATTGATTTTAATAAATGTCACCTGAATTCCATGCAAATGTTTCTTTTGTGAGCATTTTAGTAGAATTGTACCATACAGACAAAAAACGCATTTTAGGATTATTTAAACAAAAAAAATATATTTTTATGTTTTTTTTAACAAATGTTTGTGTTGAAATATTTAATACATGGCTCGTCTTGAATGTGCCAACACACTGATTGAGTTGAAAGCAACACAAACTGTGTTGTGCTATAGATGCACAAGTGTGTTAAAGATAAACACGATGTGTTATTTTGAACACATCTGTTTTAGGAGTGTAAAGAAAATACAAGCTGGACTCAGCGCTGTGACGACGGCGGCAGCACAGGTTGCTGATGAAGGCTGCGTTTTAATTTTTTCATTCATGTCATAATGACAAAAGCCGGTTCAGCCGGTTTGCATGAACTCAAACCGGTGTGAGCTTGGTAAATCGACCCAACTCTGATGCAGACGGACAATATGAAAACAAAATAATGTGTTTTTTGAACATTCAAGCATGCAAAAATATTCTAGTAGAAAACCCAAATACAAGTATGAACCTGAAAATTAGCATGATGTTTCCCTTTTAAATAAACTCCAGGGTCTGTTTGGTTTTCTAGCGGCTCCTGCTGCTCGGTAGGAGACAGTTAAATTAGCCGAGCAGTTGGACGGAGTGTGTTTGCTTTTTTGATTAAATTATTAAGTTAGTTGGAGTCAAAGCTTTGTGCACCAAGCCTGACAACAATAATAATAATGTCAAACTGAAGAAGCCCACATGGGAAATACACATCATACACTGTATGTATATCAACCCAATTATGCTCTCAGTGCACAATTATTCTGGACAAAACAGACACATTTACCACCAGCAGACTTTACAATCTGAATCAAAGTATAAAGACGACAGAGCTTAACTACAGTTATGTCCTCTATAACATTTAAATGGCCCTTTGTTACGAGGAAAAACATACAGACTGAGAGCTGGACATTAACATGGAATATATGCCCTGTTAGGACTGTGGGTGTTAATTGACCCACTTCACATTAAACGCGACTAATTCTTTGCAAAGTCATAAGCAGGAAAGTTTTCTGCATTCTTATCATTTAGGGTAAAAATGTAGCTCATTTGTTTCCCATTATATTTATCATTTTCTGTAGCTTGACGTTTTAAAAACACTGCGACTGTTCCGTTCCAGATAACTCTCTCTGACTCGTGTTGTTCTGCGTAAACGGCGATAACGCTCCGCCGCAATTTGATAGCCTCGTTTTCTGAGGCTATTTGGACTTTTTGTGCTCTGCTCAAATTTATTTCAAGTTTTACTAAGTCCCTTTTTTTTCAACTCATTACTACGGCCAAGTTGATATTCAGTTAGAGGCTGCTACCAAAAATGTGTTGGACCACAGAACTCTGCAAATTATGATAACAGTGAAAAAACAACTTGATCATTGTAACGTTGTTTTCACTCCAGCATATATATATATATATCAGGATGTGGACCCTTATCAAAACGTTGTCATCCAGTGGACTTGTGATACTGGCAGGATATTGACCTACCATACCATGAAATAAGATGATAATGGATGCTGTTGTGAGGGTATTGATATTCAGTGGATATAAATGTGCCAGGTTGGAGATGTATTCTGAAAAGAGCTCAGGAAAATCCTGAAATTTTGCTCAAAAGACAAAATATCAACACCACCAAAAGGCATATTAGCTTTTTTATCTTAAGTGGTAAACAATCAATAATTCAGGTATATTAACATGATAAATCAATTCCTTAGTGGTGTTTTGTAGCAACAAGATACCGAGTAAATTAAACTCTCATTTCTGAATTAAAGTTATTATTTGGCTTCCAGTCCACCATGAAAGCTGCGTTGCAGGGAAATTACTAGGGGACAAACAAAGGCAAACACAGAGTGACAAGCAGCACATGATTCCTTGTAATGGGTAGGTGTGCATTACATGCATAGCAGTGATGTGTACTTATTAAGCATCAAAGATACGACTCTACAGGCAACAACATTGCAGACAATGTGGTAAAAAGCGGTTTCTATATCAGGACTAATCAGTTTTCTGAATACTGAAGGAACGATCGGGGTGGAATGATTGGCAGAGGCAATCCAGCGGTATAATAAGACGCCTATCAGGGATAATTTTTGTAATTTTGTGTGACCGCTCTAAAACTTCTTTCCTATGTAAGAGAGACAGAAGGTTAATGAAAAAGTCCTAATCTCTTCCCTATATAATTGAAAGAGCGGAAGGTATCACTTCTAATAAAGTATGATAATGGAGACCCGGACATGCAGCTGAGTCCCAGATGACCTTCTCACCACTCTGTTTTTTATCTTCTGCACTATGCTTAAGGTTACAGCAGTTGTGCACCAGCTCAACACTGTACTGGTACTGGCCTTTCAACGGAGCCTGTCAGCAGCTCGCTGCCGCAGTCTGAGAAATATGGGACCCACCCCAGGCTGTGCTGTGTATTACTGCCGTGAACTCACAAGAAATCAAACCGTTAATGCTCTTTGTGTCCTTCATATTCCGGTTCTCTGGAGTCGAGGCGCCATCAGACTTCTATCCAACAAAAGAAGGGCCCTACTAGAACACAATCTGAGGAGACAAGCGGCTCACGTTACTGCAGCTTTAGCTTCACTACGCTGGTCTATCATGATGTCTGCAGTCATCAGACCAGTGCTTTCTAACTATCAGGGCTATGCAAATGTGCCCCCCTTAACTTGAACCCTAAAATGAATTTACCATGTCATGTTAGACTCACTTGTTCAGCTGGACACTCTGGTCATAATCTGTATTTATTGTCCCTCATATATCATCGTCAGGGTTTGATCCAGAGTGTGCCATTGAGCCCATGACTCCCTTAAAACATAAAATGTGCTGTCACTGTGACCTCCCTGCACCCAATTGTTCCCCATAAAACGAAGGGCAGTATCAATGCTGTTAGCTGGCTTCACATTTCTTTTTTTTTTTTTTAATTTAGAAGCCTCAAGAATCAATGCTTAATTTGTGAATTAGCCAAACTACAAAATGAGTAGTTGGCTACTTATCTCTACTTTCTTAGAAAAAAAAAAAATGATTTACAATATTTCTTAAGAACAATCAGTGCAGCCTCAGGATGGGAATGAACCTGGTGTCAGGATAGCCTGTCTGTAAACTGCTTGCTGTAGCAGTCCCTGGTTCATACTGGGATCCAGTCCCGGGTGAAGTGCTTTACTGCCAGTTCATCAGCTCCAATACGGTGGTAGAGAATTGAGCATGTCCTCCCTTGGGTTTATTTCAACCAATTACTCTTTATTATATATGTTGATCTCCCTTTTGCCTCTCAAAAATAGAGGAGGAGTAACCTCCCCTGCTTTTATGGACCAGCCTCCTCTGATCCTTCGCATATCTCGACAACCGTCCATCTGATCTTCTTCACACAATTCGGACACGCGATGCATTTGATATTAAAAACAACTTTGAATTATTGATAGTGATCTGTGCAGCAGCGGGGGCGGGGCTCCGGGGCTCCGGGGCTCCGGGGCTCCATGGACTGAGTGGAGCATGTCGTCTGCAGGGGGGCCTTCACGGGCCGCGGCTCATTGACTGCAGTTCACTTTAGCTGCTGGATGCGGAATATACTAGTGTTACAACCAAACTCTTCTTCTCTCCCCCGGAGGCAACGAGCGATGAGCGCTTCTCCAAAATGCTGAAAGCAGCACTCCAGGGGGTCCGAGCGATCGGCCCGCTCCGAACAGCCACGCACTCGTGCACGCCCAGTAGGCGATTTGAGGGGGGGCTGCCATCCCTCTTGTTAACAAATTGCCCAAAATGCTTGCTCCTTGTTAACCCGCCTCTCCATCCCCTAGTAGCAGAGAGAGTGCAGGGGCAGAATATGTTAGTCTAGTCTGTCTGACTCATTGATCCTTTATCTGACTGAGAGTTTTGCACATTTTAGAATCTCTGGTTCCAACCACGGCTCTGAAATATCAGCAGTCTAATTATGATGTGTGTTGATACATTTACAGAGATGTCCAAGGTGCTGAAGTAGCAGTCAGATATATGTTATTGAAAAGTCTTATTACTACTATTAATCATATTAATCATAATAATTGAACCAGCTATGCTACTCAGAAATGTCTATACATGTTCTAAGATGCTTCTCATTATGAGAAAAGTACTTAAATTAGGTTAAATGTCCTCCACTCCACCTCCAGAGAGGACTATACTGACATTTTATAACTTGTAGCTTCTCATTTGCTCTTGTTGGTCAAGTCCAAATCCTCAGTTGGCAATCACACTTCTGAGATATCCGTCTATCCTTTGTGTTCTTCAGTAGTAAATGTTAAATGTGGACACACTATTAAGCATTGTTTTTGTCCCTACATAATACGAGTCTGAATACAAATGGAAATAGTGGCTCATGTCTGTGCGGGGAATAGAATCGTAAACTCATGTACCGTTCCCAGCATAGTGTTAATCAAAGCTAAATATACATGAAACAACCTGTAGCCTTGGATAGAATCTAATCTGCATTTGTCATGGCAAAAATGAGGCAGTGCATTTTTCAAAGGGAAACATAATGAAGCATAACGTTTCTCATTTATAATTATTTGATTATCTCTCTGGCTGCTTCATCTGTGTTATGCACCGCTGGGCTTTTTACACAGCTGCTACGGCACAAAAAAATGCTGGGATTCAGATAGGACACCAAATGAATGTGCAATTAATGATATTGCTCTAAAAATATTGTGATTCAAGAGTCCTTCAGACTTAACTAGACACCAAAGTTCGATAACAATATCAATAGCGATTTATTTTAATTGTTGTGCGCCTGACAAATATGCTTTCATCGCCTGCGGTGTCTGAAATGTGACCCGAGAAATGCAGTGCTAAAATTGGCTCTGAGGCTGAGTCATCGGAGGGAACAGAAACGCTGCTGTTGTCAAACTGCACTTGAGAACGCTGAACTTCAAAACAAGTGTCAGTACTTTTAGGATACAGCACACTACAAATATACTCTTGTCGAAGAACAGAACATTTTTACAGATAATTTAATGATAATGACAAATAATTTACGATATCACCAAGTATGAACCTGAAGATGAGCAGGATGTGTCCCCTTTAAGACGTCAACTTCAGGCTGGTTAATAAACACCTCAGAAGAGGGGGAAATTAAAGTTTCAACTTTTTTTTTTCAACACCATTTTTATGTATAATTCTAATCTTGGTAATTCTGAATAACAATGTTCCATAATTGTTTTAGCATTACTTAAAAGTAGGCCACTTACAAAAAAAGGAAAACAGGAAAATGAAGTAATCTATAGGGTAATTCTAGAGAAACGCTACAGAGGAGATGACAGGAAAATCCCTGAACCTGATGTCAGCTTACAGCTTTGAATACACACATGCCGAGGCCCTAAATAACTTCAAAGAGAAGAGAAATTCATAATGGTGACGGAATAACACTAAGTTAATTCCTCATTTAGTCAACGTCTGCTCCAACTAACAAAAGCTCTCATGAGACATCCAGCGCAATAAAGCATTCTCTATTCCAACATGTCACCTGGAATGACTTCCCAAACAAAGAGAGAAGAATAAATGAGTCAGAGCCAGCACTCTTATTTAGACTCTAATTCAAAGATAATGATCCATGAATGTGTCATGCAAATTATTCAGCGTGCCTGATGCAAGTGAGTACACTGACTATAATCCTGCGGGCTTCTTCTTATTCAGTGTGCCTGCTAGCGACGAGTCTGGAAGCCGGAGTCTGACACTTCTTCTTCTCCTTCTTCTTCCGCCTCATCTTCAAACAATACATCAAAACGTACGGAATGATCGGGAATGGTGACTTTTCTCAGATATTTGCCTAGCTGTTTTACGAAACACTCCTCTTTGGAGACATATTAATTCACATTACACTTTATCATAGAACAATTCACGAGACTTGGGACTTTATTGAGCCAAATTGGCAATTTTTATAGCTTGCAGTTTACGTTTCATAACATTTTCAGGCCGTTATAGATTTTATAATGGGTGTGCACGGGACGGGAATGTTCAGAGCTAGAGTGGATGAAACCACAGCTAGAGTGGAGAGACACAAACACAAGACTTTCAACCAGGAGACCGCTGCTCGTGTCCCGTGTGAAACTAAAACCAACGTTGACTTATTTTGTCACGTGAGTCATTAGTCATGTGACTTGTCGGTATCGTCAGCTCCGTGAGTCACATAAGTCGAGTCAGAGAAGTTAACGTCAGCCCCGACCGTTTCCTAACCCTACCTAAGTGGTTGTGTTGACTAAACCTGTGAAAACAGAAGTTTATTTTGAAAGGACACTATCCATGTAGCAAGCATGCGTCCCCAGTTCGTCCAAAAGTAATGCAAGAGGGGTAACCCTGTGTGTCGGTCTCCGACGCCGAGGGGCAGTGACCGAGCGGCGGTATTGGACGGGTTGGGAGTGAGAATGTGTTGTGCAGTCAAGTTAAGGGCGGCTGTGGCTCAGCAGACCGTCCACCAATCGGAAAGTCGGCTCCTCGGTTCCTCGGCTCCTCCGGTTGCATGTCCTTGAGCAAGACACTCACCCAAAATTGCTCCCGAAGGCTGAGCCATCGGTGTGTGAATGAGTATTTAGATCAGATCCTGATGGGCAGGTTGGTACCTTGCATGGCAGCCTCTGCCATCACTGTATGAATGTGTGTGTGTGAATGGGTGAATGCTGCTAGAAAGACGCTATATAAATGCAAGTCCATTTATCATTTAAGTCAATTTTATTTATAGCCAATATATAACCAATATAACCAATTATCATAAATCAGCCTCAGGGGGCTTTACAATCTGTAACGCACATGACACCCTCTGTCCTTAGACCCTCGCATTGAGATTCATGAGCACACACTCACATCTCAAACACAGAGATGAGGGGAAGATGAGGAGCGACAATGTAGGCATCTTCAAGTATGTAAACATTATATATCAGCATCTTCAGTGATAAGAGGAGGGACAGCTCCTCCTCTCGGCTTTTTCAAGAGTATGTGAACATTTTATGTCAGCGTCTTAAGTGATAAGAGGAGCGAGAGCTGGTGAGGATGTGAGATGTACCCGGCACGCTGTCAAAAATTTCTGTTTCTGTCACGTCCATGTCTCACGCCTGTAGTCATATTCACCCATGAATGTACTGATAATGTGATAACACATGTTGGCATCATAACATCAAAGAGGGATGAAGGTTTAGAAGATTTTCACAAGCTTAAAAAACAGTCTTGATCATTCAAATGGTTGCTTTCAGACATGACGGTTAGCTTTTTCTTTCATTAAAGATTTGGTCTCAATGTGGAGCGGCCTTGTCATCCATTTCACTGAGAGCTCAATACTCAATAATCAAGCCAGTGAAGACATTTCCATCAGCAACAAAAAGGTGCCATGCAGATGAATAGAAGCCATCAAAGACACATTATCATTGTCAATAGCTATCTAGCAAGACTCCTGCTACACAGAGCAACCACTCCGACACACAGAAGGCACAAATAAATGCATCTGAAGTGTTTTTGCACCTAATGCACACACTCAAGACTATGATGTACACATGAATCAGCTGTTATATATATATATATATATATATATGTTAACAGGTTAGAGAGCAGCCATACCGCCCACGTGAGCGGCGGCTCGGCTGCGTGTCGGCTGCATCTTTTCTAGAGATTAAAGGTCTTACCTACTTTTTTTTCCGCGTGCTGCGCGGTTCACAGCGAGGATAAACTGTGAAAATGATCTTATGACAGTATATAGACATCATATCAGCAACATTAATACAGTTCTAATGTCTATATCTGTAGAATATGTCACAGAAATGAAAAAAAAGTACTCTACAATTCCTGTTTGTTTCAAAATAAAAGCCCTCTGGTGTTTATCTGTTGACAGGATCCCTTCATTTGCTAACACAAGGCTTTTATTCTGAAATATCTGCAGGTCAGTGGTAAGGAAGATGCAGTGACTTGCATGACTCCATTTTAATTATGTATTATTATTATTATTTTTTTAAGTTATTTTTTGGGGGCATTTTTTAAGTATTTATTGACAGTGGATAGAGTCTTGGAAAGGGGGGAGAGAGAGTGGATGCGGAAAGGGCCACAGGCCGGATTCGAACAAACTATGTAGAAAGAAAGGGCTGGCAGCAGCAACGCTGTCTGAATGCAAACCTCATGTATGCGAGCCGCAGCAGTTGGGAGAGGTAGCTGTCACTGCCGACATGCACTGACCCGGGTTTAAGTGGCTATAGTTGCGTCTGGTTGTCTCCTATGAAAAAAAAACGACAACTGCACACTGATCTGAGGCCTTGGTTTGTGTTTGTTGATCACTTATCATCACTGTTCACACAAGGTGAAGCCACGGGAGTCAACTGAAAAGTGTGCAGTCAGTCTGTCTCTACCTGCTGGGTAGCTAACGCTTGCTAACCAGTTGTTTGCAGATATCAGACCCGAGGCTTGTCAAGAACGAAAAACATCAGGCGCCGATGAATTGGTGTGCAGACTTTTTCTGCTCTATCTGTGCTGAAACGGTCTATTCAACTGTCCATGCTCTATTTAGCTGAAGCATCTTGAACTGACAGCGCCTGCATTTTACAAGACAGCACAAGGAACAGAATGTAGTACAGATATGTCAGAACAACAAAGCAATGATGGGGAAGATATGTAGAGTGGACTATGCATGGATATTATGTGAATAAATGTGGGAATGTGCCTGATACACATGTACATATGTCAGTGTGCATAGGCAGGAGCAGCATTCAACAAATGGCAGAGGTCAGTTGGATGACTCTGTAAGAGAAAGACACACCTGGAGGACTAAAGGAAAATAAAGACAAAGTCAAAAAGAAAAATTGTATGCGTAAATGAAATATATTTATGATGGAAATCAGAGGCATAAAATGAAACTTGAAAACAGCTTCACCACATTTGGATCAGCAGATCAGTGTTGGCCTGCACTAAGGTAGCAATGTGGTGGTGGTTGTGGTCTGTCAGCAGTTTTTCTGCATCCTTGTGGGATTCAAATGACATAGGTTTAAGGCAAACGTAGTCTGGCATAGACGTCCACAGTGCTGGGTCAGCGCTGTAGAAAGGTCTGGCTGCATATATTATCATTCTGGTACAGGGGGAAAAAAAACACTCTGCCTTGTTCCTTCATGGCTGGCTTGTACAACTCTGGATCACCGGTTACGTGATTGGCCACCTCAGTGTGACCCCCACAGGCCGCTATGGGGTGTTTTTTGGCACCCCATGCGGTCCCCATGGCTGCAGGTTCAACGCACTACCCAAATTCAAATGAACGGGAGGACTGGCGTTTTCGCTGCAAGGCCTGATTTGGTGTGAATGCAGCCTTAAGCCCTTAAGCCACACAGGGAACGTCAGCGCTGAATTGCTCTGTGTCACACGCATGGGGCATCTACACTAGCGTTTCTGCTGCTGCCAGCCCATTCTTTCTACATTAAGTTTGCCTTTCATAACGGCCATTTCATTTCATTATAAATGTAATTTATATTTATTTTAGACAGAAAAAGGTTAAGAAGTGTGTGGTAATTTGTAAATAATAGTAATAATCCACAATTAAACCCCCGTACTTTATTCATTCATGGAGCTGTGCAAGTCACTGCATGTTCTACAACATTGTCCTGCAAATAGTTCAGAATAAAGCATCGTGTTAACAAATGAGGGAATTCTGTCCACAGAAAAAAAATGCTCAAGGGTTTTTATTTTGAAATGAAAGCAGGAAGTGTTGATTTCAAAATAAATTCTTACTTTTTTTTCATGTCTGTGACATATTCTACAGATACAGACATTGGAACTGTAATAATCTTGCTGGTATGATGTCAATATACAGTCAGACGATCAAGTTCGCTGTCTGTTGTTGCTGTGAACCTCGCGCATCTCGTGGTATAAATAGGCGAGACCTTAAATCTCTAGAAGAGAGGCAAAACATTTCTTAGGGAGGAGGAAGGTGGTTAGCAAGATAAAGCCTCCATACATCCATGGCAAAAGATTCACAGAGAACTGCTGGACCGTTGTGACAGTTCAGCCTGTAACACCAACAACCTGCAACACCATTCTGGATGTTGTTGCAGGCTCAAAATTGTAAATGAGCAACCCACTGGTCATCATGGTAGCCTCAACAAATGACTGTTTGGGTGCTCTTTCATGTTTCCCAGCTTCACTAAATATATAAGACTGGTCTTTATTCTGGTCACTGCATTCACTAGTCAGTGATCTTTGCTGGAATCTGACATCTGGAAGCAGCAGTTCAAAGTAGATGAACAGCACGGCCGCTACAATCCCATGGAGACGCGGTGTCAGTGGACACTGATGGATCTATTAATGAATTCATCTGAGGGAATCCCTGAGAGGAGAAACACTGTGTCAAAGCAGTTCAAAGGTAAAGACACCTTTGTCATTGTAAATATTTGAGTCTAAATTACCATAGGCTTCTGTTCTCCTCTGTGTTAGGTCTACTACACTAGAGTCAGTACTATTGCATACTACTACACTGCATGTTTGTCACTGATGGCACCATATTACAGTATTACTAAGGCTTCTTAGCTTCAATAGCTACTCTTCATGATGTAAAATCAGATTTATAAATGCACACAGTATGTAAATAAAGAAAGCTAAAAGCTAACACTTGACCTTGAGGATCCGATCAGGTATCGCTCACATGGAAAATGGCGACATGCTTGACTTTGTTGCCACCCACATTCTTTCTGACCATAAATAATTCTCAGTGGGGTCCGTGTACACTCGCCAGCCTGAATTACGCTTTCCGACTGATAAATGGTTCCAATGTGAAGAACTGCAAGCTGCACCTCGCTGAAGCACAGTGAGAAAGAATGATTCTCTACAAAGACAGATGCCTCATACATATTTAAATACAGGTAGAACTGAGGAGAACAAGAGGTGAGAGCTAAGCCTCTGGTGGATCCCAAATTATACCAGCTCAGAAAATATTTAGATAATGAAACATGCAGAGAACAGAGGAGCGGTTACAGAGCAATGGAACAATGAACCCAATGGCTGGCCTTCCTCAACAGAATACAAAGACACTCCTTGAATACCCCCAGTAGCCTGGGATATCCAACATGCTGAGCACACTTTCACTATTCATGGTAGCTATCTATTTATTCTGAGATGTATCTTGAAACTAGCGATTGAGACCATAAACTCATGTTTCCTGAGGTAATAAATCAAGAGAGAAGTAGGCTCATTTTCTCACTTATTTTTGCGATCAGAGGAGTTGCCCTCTGTTCGCTGTTAGAAAGAAAGTATAATGCACTTCAGCACTGGCTTCACTTTTCAGACCTGGAGGTTGCCGCCTAGTCTTACAAAGAGCCTCTAAAACGCAACCTCTCTGGCAATAGTGACTTTTTCCCACATGAAATCAGGCCCTTGGCCAGTCTTAAAAAAGATCAGTGCTGTGTGGGTGTAAGAGTACAGGCAGGTCCATACACAGCCAACACCAGTCTCTAGCTGTGGCCCAAACCTTTACTCAAAATTATGTATTTCTTTCTCCACCAGGTGAGACACCGGGGCGACCCACACTCAACACTATTTCTAAGCAGGTTTTGAGTAGTGTGTTCACAAAAGTGACAAAATAAAGTACGCTCAAAACGTGCATATGCATACAAACAAGAAATGAATGAATGAATTGGGACAGAGCACATTGAGACATATTCTACCTGTGCTTGCAAACAGCCTTTCCTCAGTCATCAAGCGCCCCTGCTATCAAACCAAGCATCAACCAGTGACTATGCTGTATGGCCAAGCTAGCTTTGCTAACATGATAACTAGCATGTTGCCAAAACCCACAAAATAAACCCATCAAGCCTCTTCCCACGCCACAGACTCATGTCTACAACATCACCAGTTAACATCAGAAGTTTAAGATGTGCAGACACTCACCTGTGTTTGCTCCAGTCTCATCTAACCCACAGCTGTTCACTGGAACTGCCAGTGGTTTCTGCCATGTTTTTCACTCCCTGCTTTAGGCTCTGCTCTCTTATACCCAGTTCAGTTAACAGGGACAAAAGTGATCTGCCAGTAAAACACCTACTGCCAACCTCCACAGGGCGGATCTCAGTTTTTCAACCACTCTCCTCTGCCTCTGCTGCAATCTAAGCTTTTTATCTCTAATAGACCTATTGCATCTTCCCATGGTACTGTCAACTCCACAAAACAAACAACACATCGTGTGTCTGACCATAACACAAGATCTGGTCTTCTGATGCAATCTACTGCAAGTTGGAAGTCGATAATTCTGTGTCGGTATTTCCGACTTCCAATCTAAGTGCGTCCCACTGCTCAGGAAAACACGGACGCCCACAGCAAACTGATTGTGTATGTATGTAAGTATGTATCTATGCAAGTGTCTGAGCTTCACAAGTGTCTACAGAGGACCTACATCAATTACCACAGCACTATTAGCCAAGAGAAACACATCAAGAGTTTTAGTTTTATTTGCACCTAAGTACATTGGAATCTGAGCAGTTTACAGTTTACACCGAGTCAGCTGCAAGAAAAATACAAGTAGAGAAGGCACAAGGTAATTACAGTACAAAATAAGTAGCACATTCAACTCAACACAATAAATAAATAAATTATTAAAACATAAAGCGCCCTCAGTGTAGTCAATAAATAAACTAAACTACCCTCTGCATAGACACGATACCCACAGAATACAAATAAACAGTATATGCTCCATGACCATATTAAAAGAACTTGTAACGTATAACATAATAACAATCTTTAAATTAACAACTAGAGAATCCTGTGGGGAAATATTTATGAAAATGGATGTAATTTATGACATTTTAAGGATCCGTAGGAACACTGTTAAAACAGACGGGAGGACTAGACCAGTACCTTATGCTTGCAACGACTTCAACACAAATCAACTGAATGGAAATAGCCGCTACAACGTTGTTACAGCATGTTTCACAACACAAACACTGCATAGAACATACATAAAGTAAAACTACGATGCACTGTGTGTGCGGCCACATTGCTGTGATGTCAGGTGCGTTTATGTCGAACTCCGGCTAGATCATTCTTGCCCGAGTTTCTGACTTGGAATTCCGACTCGAATGGCCGTTCCATTGTACTTTTCCGTGTCCGAAGTCGTTTTTTTCCGAGTTCCAAGTACGATGGATTGCAGCATTACACCGTGTCCTGACTGGATGTGGCGCGAGCGAGCATCAGTGACAAAATCAACTTGATTCAACGTTTGTTGGGCACCCTGTTCCTATTTTTTCCCGTTGCTCATGTTGCAATATGGACAGGTAACGGCTGATTAGTTTAGATGAAATGAGCCGTCAGTGCCGCTGACAGCGGCAGAAAACTGGGTCAATTGTCCTGGATATAGATATAGATGATATTAACTTAATAATTGCCACTTTGAGCACAAGTATTGATGCTCCCAGTTATATGTGTAGCATCCACCAGAGAAAAATGACTACCTGTCAAGAAATGTAACAGCCACCTCACTAATGGTTAACACCATAACAATAGAAAAAGAAACTACTACTAACCCATCTTTTCAGGTTACGTCTGGTTGCGTCTCCAGTCTGATATGGAGCACACAGCTGATGTGTACGTAGTTTGTTTATATGACGTAACAGAAGTGCATATTTAACGTATTCAGTGCGGACAGAAAGCGTCAATAGTCAGACACTTGCATTGAGTTAGGACAAGGTCAGTGTTGACTGTCTCCTGGTGAAGCATGAGCAGTTTTCTTTCTTCTAAACTCTCATTCTCCAGCCCCTCCCTCCCTACAGTAAGAAGTGGATCAGATCAGCTCATATTATGCTACTTAACTTCCCTCAACACATTTTATGTTTCTGATTTATTTGTGAATTTTACTAAAACACAAAAATAAAATACCGCAAAGTCAGCAGTTTGTTTGTTTTTGCCCAGAAGAGCTAGGCGGGGAAACTCATGTAATTAACGTAACGTAATGCAGCAAATGAGAAAGAGTGCCGAGTTTGCAGAAGAGAGATGTCCTGACAATGATGAGAGAGTAAAGATGTCCTTTTTATCAGAAGGTAATGAGGAACAGGACAGAATGCTTCAGCGGTGAGGGCATCGGTGATGAGAGCCATTCTGCCGGGGCGTCTGCGCCCTCGTCATTATCTTCATCAGACACTCAGTGTGTTAAGTTGCTGTCTCAAGAGCTTCTGTGATGTAGAAATGCCTAAATAGATTTTTTTTTTTCGCTTGGCAACTCTCCCTTTTCACTGCCACCTTCTTGAAAGATGCTTGACTCAACAAAAGACACACGTGGTACTTAGATCTGAGAGCCTCATTTGCACAGAGTGTCAATAAAGATGCTCTTAACCAACTGTGTTGGGGATCATTACGTTAATCTGAGGTGTCATCGCTCTTCACAAACTCCCTACTGACGTTCAGGAAACTGTACAGTGTTTGACATTAATTTCCACGTAAACAACGTGCACTGAGTACAGGTGTGAACGTACTCAAGACGCATTGAGATCCGATCGCTCAGACCCCATTCAGAGGTCGTCTGGGCCACATATGGCCACATTATTTTAGCAGTGTTTACGTGAATGTGTCGTGGGCCACATTAAGAACCGTCTACTCAACTGACGTCCCGCTCACTGCGCCCCTGAATACAGGCAAACGCAAGCACTTGTCTGCCTCGTGGCATGGAAACAGCTTCTGTGTCCTACTGTATCCTCTAGGTACAACTGTATTTTATTAAATATATCTTATCTATAGGCTACATAATTTATCTACAGACTATCAGACTAGGCACGCAAAGTGCATTATCATCATACTATCGGGTTGTGTTGGTGTTTTTGGTCTGGTGCTCTGCAGTGACGCCCACTCGCCCTCCCGCCCGCCCTCATCCCCAGCTCTGAAGCTTTCTACCCTGCTGTATCCTAGCAAAGGCGGCGGTGTCGGCGGCACGGAGGTTATGAAACATAAGTAAGCGCGTCCTCCACCCCTACTTCTCTAACAAAGGGGATGGACTGGTGAGGGCCTACCTGTTATCCTGGTACGGTTTATAACAGGCTGTTAATGAAGCTTGAAATATACATTTTTCTCCTGCAATGACTTTGTGTTCATAAAACATGGTAATACAGTTTGTATTTGTTCCTAGGGTTGTACATTGACATTACAATTTTAAATCAACATTTGAACGCTGCTCAGCTTCTTTTTCGTTGACTGATCATTCTGTTTAAAGCTGGCATTTATATTTGGTAATTAAGTTGCAACAAACTGTAGGTTGCCATGAGTATAAAAAAAACACCCTCTCAAAATGATGTTTCATTTGATATGAAATAAAATAATAATAAAAACCCTGCTATTCTCACTGGGACATTGTAATTGCAGAATTTTCTTAAGTGCAAAATGACAAACCGGACTTTGGCAAAAATATTTCTCTGGTTTCCGAAACAGATTGTAATAGGACTCACAAATGGCATTCAAGGGGAGCACAGACAAAAACCACAAGAAACAACATTTCAAAGTCAGCTTTGTCTTCCTGTCTCTCTCTATCTCACACACACACACACACACACACACACACACACACACACACACACACACACACACACACACACACACACACACACACACACACACACACTGACAGACAGGTACAGCCATCAGAGACACGCATCCACTCCATTGACATTGACAGCTTGTCAGACTGTGGACTGGGTCTGAGAGGACACACCTTGCAATCAGCCCAGCATGCAAAAGTGGTGAATCAGAATGCATTATGGGAGACAGCACTGACAGCGAGCTGGTCCCTGATCTACCCTGTGGACGTTATCAATTATTAATATTAATTAGAAATATGAAGAACTGCAATGCCCCAGTGCCTCTATCAACATGTATGAGCCTGTTATCGTGTCTGCTTCCTGTGTGAAACACTGAATCACAGACGCCTTTAGTGGCACCAAATCAAAAGCGTATTGATTTAAAATATGTTTTGTTGAATCTATCAAGGCTACAGAGCTGAGCAGGAATCAGGGGGATATTTTGGGATAGAGTTGTGAGCAGAAGCCAGTCATTCCAAATCAGCAGCGTAACATAATTGTGATTGGCCCCAGTGCACATTTTTTTCCGGGGCCCTCACCCGAAACACAAGCACACGCTCGTATACACACAACTTCTCCAGACAATTGCTATACCAAGTCAAAAACTCACCGTGCAACTCCAATACTGCAAACCAGCCTTAGATCAGCACTACGGAGAGCAGTTGGAGCACCTAATTTATCAACGCTAACTTAACAACGTGCCCTCGACTCAGCAGTTCTCACAGACACAGATTACAGTAGGTGCACATTTTCCAACATATGAGACGTAACAATTACAGAATCCCTGATCCCACATTACAAAAAGAATCCAGTATTCAGCCATTAGAAGTTTATCCTACACGTTTTGTGCTCCGCAAAGTCATTAACAACACTGCTTAAGAACCGTGTCCTTTTTTATCGGAATGTTCTGTCCGTGAGCGACGCAGCGCAGCGAGACGTGGCACGTCGGTCTGAGCTGAACTTTTGTCAGACGCCCAACTGTTTCTATTTATTCCTGTTGCTCGCCTTGAAATCGCCTCAATGGACGAGGAGCGGCTGATTGGTGAAGTTGAAATTAAACGATACCTCCTCATTTCACTACAAAACCTTTTTTTTTTGGGCTATACAAATAAAAATGAAATTGACTAAATAGCTGGCTTGAGGGAGATCACCAGGGAGCTGAAAGTTTCCTACTGCTGTTGGCTGTATTGTATGTCATTTCCAGTAAATATCCAATATTTAACGTGTGTTTCCTGTTTAAAAAGAACAAACAAAGGAATATAAGTGGTTACATCTCCAGTCTGATCTCGAGCCCACAGCTGATGGTAGCCTACGTTGTCTGTTTAGGCTGCATGGCGTAACAGAATGCATATAATGGATTCAGTACGGACAGTGTAGGAAGGTGATTTTAAGGCCCCTGACAGCTTCTGGGTTGCACCGTCGATATTTACGCCACTGTTCCAAATCTACAGCTCATGAACACACTGCTTCATTTGTTCCCTCCAGTTAGAATCCAGTTATTGAAGCATTGAGAAGTGAAGACAGCATCCTGTGACTAGCCACCAGAGCAGGATAGAGCTTGACTGATGTTCCACAGGTTAGGTTTTACCTCTTGATCAGACATTAAATGGTAAATGTGCTGCATGTATGCCTCTCATTCATCCATTCACACACACCGACGGCAGTGAGCCCAATAGTTAGGCCAGCACCTTACAAGGTGCAATTTAGGGTTCAATGTCTTGCTCAAGGACATTTCGTCACATGGACAGGAGGGGCTGAATATCGAACTGCCAAACATGTGAATATCGAACAATCCGCTCTATCTCCTCAGCCACAGATACTGGAGCCGGGCACCTCGGTGACTTGACAGCAAGATAGAAAACTGAAGAGCTGAAGTTGGGAAGGTCCCAAAAGTAATCATTAGCTGCAGCCCTGATCCAAATACAGCTATTTCTATGAAACAGCCCGATCCAGGTCCAGATAGTATATGTGTGTTACACTCTACCCTCTCGGCCTCATACACTTTTGATGCAACATTGGACAGTTTTAGTGCTTTTTGTTTTGTAGTTCAGCTTCGGCTGTTTACTGCAGTAAATAAATAGCTGAGTACTGCAGTTCAAAATAAATGGTTACAACTGTCTGGTCGTGGACAGCCTGAATGAACTACCTGGGGTTGATACACTTCTGCTTGCTTTTTTTTTTGCATTGTTTTTGGTCTGTTATTTGTGTCCACAGAAAGTCAAGCTGAGGGAAAACTGCAGTAATCTGAAGGCAAACATAACTAATTTGTGCAAGTTATGAAATATCAGGCTCCCAAGCCGAGAGTGACCATAAACACCTGCACGTGCAATGTTCTGCCTGCATGCATGCAAACAGTAAGATGTCCCGACTCCACTACAGGAGGAACATGTGATGTAATAGTTTCTGATTATATTAATACGGAGGCAAGACAGAGTGACAACATGATAATATAATGGAGCTAGGACATACTACAAATACAGCAGAGGTATCTTGTTGGAGGTAGTAGTAGTAATAAGGCCTGCTACGTCTTCACTTGTGAAACTTTGATTTTATTTGACTGATTTGACTTCATCTAGAACCAGTAATGTTTGTCCAAACCCATAACCCTTTTAAAGGTCCCATATTGTAAAAAGTGAAATTTTCATGTCTTTTATATCATAAAGCAGGTTTAAGTGATATATAAATACTGTGAAAGTATCAAAACACTCGATCCACAGAGAAATACACACAGCCCGTATTCAGAAACTGTGCATTTAAAACAAGCCGTGAGATTTTCTGTCCATTTGTGATGTCAACAAATCTACAATATTTAGACCGTTTCACAGTTTTAAATGTAAACATACTAAATGTGTCTCGGTTTAGTTCCTGTTGCAGTGTATGTGAATGACATCAGCTGACAGGATGTAAACATGGACTCAAGCTGTTTCCTAGCAACGCAATTCCGTTGAAATGCACTAAAACGGAGCGTTTCAGACAGCGCGTGCATACAGGTATATTCAGACAGACAGTATGAGGAAAATAATGTGTTTTTTGAACATTAAAGCATGTAAACATGTTCTAGTAGAAACCCAAAATACAAGCATGAACCTGGAAATGAGCATGACATGTCCCCTTTAAATGATATTCAGAGGACTATTAGAGAAGTCACTGCATTCTTTGCCATGCTGTGCTAACCTGCTCATTGCTACCATATTTTTTTACTTTGGCTGTTTTTCAACCAAAACATGAAGTAGATACTTTTCGAGGAAGCAAGCTGAACTAAATGCTGTGCTGTAGAACTGTCTGTATTTCATTTCATACTGTATTACAGGGATGAATGGAGACACCAGGAGTGAATCTCTCTGTGGGTGAACAGAAAGCTGCTGCAGCTCTGTACTTACTGTACCAGTATGCTGTGTTACACTGTGATACAGACGCTCTCTGAGTCTGTGAAGAAAAGTAGTGGTGAGCAGGAACATCCCTGCCTTGCCTCCTCTTTTAATGCTCCCCGGTGCATTAACGATGAAGAATTCCCTAATCTCCAGGAGAGTAGATCTCTGCTCCCCGCTATAGAATCAGACATGTGAGCGCTTTAGGTAAGTGAGGTGAACCGCTGCTCGGGGGAAGATAATCTGCTTTGAATACCACCTGATTTCACTTTATCCTCAGGAAGATACCTAGCTTTGCCTCTCTATGTGGTTAATGATGCAGGGGTGCCCAGGAGGAATAGAACGTTCTCCCGTTGCAGACTGACTCGCAGCTTGGAAACAAATCATCAACTTATGAACTGCCCTAAATGTAATAAGGCATCCAGGGCATTGTCAAAGGCACAATGAGTAGGATTTATCAGTGGCGGTTTGTAAACATAACATTCAAAGCGGGCCTCTCCGTCAACGACACCAGAAGCGTACGCACCCTGACCTCCGTTGGGGTTAGGGTGCTCGCCAGCGGGTGAAACCCCAGATTCATTCTCATTTTGGAACAAGTTTTGTCCACTTGGCGTTTTACCTTGCTATATTTGCATTTTTTCTGCGCTGTGACTTCCATTTTCGTTGCAATCTGACAGCTCAGTCGCTATGTTTTTATAGAGCTTGACGCACAGAAACGTCCTGAACACAGCAAAATAAGAAAATTCAGGCAGAGGGCTGCAGGGTCTCTGCAGATACATACACCACCACACACTTATAGTGGGTCAGAAATGATGACTGAGAGGGAATACGTGTTTGTATGATATATTGGGACCTATTTAAACGATCTATAGTACCTGGTCTATAAAGTGCATGGCACATGTGCATTTAGGTCATGTCCGACGCAACCTTTGCTAGTTAAGCGGCGCATAATCCGGGCACAAAGGGGTTGTATTTAGTCTCTTAATTAATCATAGGTGTGTTTTGGGCGTAACAGGAATTAAATCAGTGTGTCATCTCCCATTCCCTTTAAAAGCCAGGTGCGCCTGCACATTGGTGCATCGCTACTTAAAAGACGGATTTGGTAAATTGGAGAAGTGAGCGGTTTTCTGCTGAGGAAACACATCTGCTTGTGCGCGAAGTGAAAGTGCGCGAGCAGATGTATGTGGTGCCAGTGGACCATCTGCCTCCATCGTCTCCCAATCCGCTGGACTATTGATAAATAATGAAAACTCTATTGCTTTTCGATGCAACTCAGCTCGAACTGGCTGAGCAGAATCCTCATGCCAGTGACCGGATGAGCGCTGAGAATGTGCTGCAGGTTGAGCAACACAGAATGCCTGAGAGCCTTAATTCATTAATTCATTCATTATCCGTAACCACTTATCCTATTCAGGTTGGTGTAATCGCTTTCTGCTCCAACAAAGCGCCTGACCACACCTCAAACTAATATGAGAGGAGCAGATTGTTAATAAAAAGACAAAATACACTTAACATAGAATAAAATAAAATAAAAAAGACACGACAGTCTAAGGCCATGGTTGTGCAATAACTGTGTTGAATGCAAATATGGCTATGTTACAAAGACACGTTGTGGCGCTACAGGAAAGGCCAAGGTATCATTGAAATCAACACTACGGAAATAAAAATGTTACATGCTTGATCGTGAACATGCTCAGCACATGTAATGACAATTCAATCTTGTGTATTTTCATTGCAAAGTTGACATTTTGACCTGAGTGCCAAGCAAGAGGAAAGCCCGTGGCGTGTCCAAGGTTTGAAACGGTTTGCGTGGAGTATTTATGTGCTCATTATGTGCTTTCTCGTACGGTCTGATGATGGTAAGAGAGGAAAGGTCAGGGTGTATCCATGGAAATTGGATATCCTGCACAATGAAGCTGCTCAGAGGAGCTTGAGAGGAGATACATAAGACCAGATGAAGGACATCATCACTTCACAATCTTTTTTGTATCTTGATCTGCCTCTAATAGAGGAACCTCTCTGCCGCTATGTGACCAGCATCCTCTGCCGCAGACTCCTGACGCTCTGACAGAGAGAACAGAGAGACTGACTAACATCCTCATCGCTCACCCCTACCACCGGCCCTGTAAAAACATTTCTCTGATGGGGTATAACCCCCACAGACATGTTCTCCAGTCTTCCTCCCACACCTGAATGAGTGTGATTTAGTACTTTGAGTGTATTACATATTTATGCACCCATAGTTAAATTGCCTGTCAAATAAATCTTGCTGTTTTACGACGTAAATTACACTCGGTACCTGTTGTTGACCTTGCCTCCCTCTTCCCCAACGCACACTCCTATCCACTCTACCCATCAGCCGTAACCCTCAACAGAGTGTGCGAGTGAGGCGGTGGGTGGCTCAGAGGTAGAGTGGGTCGTCTACCAATCGGAAGGTTGGCGGTTCGATCTCCAAATTGCTCCTGAAAGCTGTGCCATGAGTGAATAAGTATATAGATTAGATCCTGATGGACAGGTTGGTACCTTGCACGGCAGCCTCTGCCATCAGTGTCTGAATGTGTGTGTGAATGGGTGAATGCTGACATGTAGTGTGAAGCGCTCTGAGTGGTCGGAAGACTAGAAAAAGCGCTATATAAATGCAAGTCCAAGTCCATTAAACATGTTCTAGTAGAAAGCCAAAATACAAGAGCTTCATATTTCCCCTTTAAGATAAAGTATTACTTTGCTGCACACTTAAATTTAAAGAAAAGGTCCAGTACACTATAATTTTGCCAAAGTATGGCACAATTGAATTGTCATTACGAAACATTATTGTTATTACAGTTCCGGGCGACAGTGTGTAATCATTCCCATAACCTCTAACACTGGTCCTGACGCCAGAATATCTCTTAATCCTTATCCTAAATCAAACCTTAACCCTTAAGCCTGAGTCCTATTTCTAAAATGACCTTCAAACAACCAAATCTGGATCTCAAACTTTAACTAGTAAACGTGAGAACAAGCTAAATGCTGTCACTCTGTTGAATATCCTCACTTGTGTATCCATGTGAGGACACTTTTCTACATTAGTATAAGGAGATATAACCATCAGCGCGCGCACACACACACACACACACACACACACACACACACACACACACACACACACACACACACACACACACACACACACACACACACACACACACACACACACACACACACAGAGACAGACAGACAGACACAGACAGACACACACACAGGCAGACAGGAAGACCGTTTCTGATCAGCCATGAAGGGTGTGTTGGAGTTGTAGCCCGGAGCGCTGCCTGTTCTAACTCCACTCTGTCGTCTCTCCACTTTGAAGTGTGAAGTCAGTAAAAACTTACTTTAGCCAGAGGAGAAGTTCGCTGGGCACAATTTGGGCTGAAAATAAATAAAGCTGTTTGTTTTCCACCTAAATGCCAGCTGGCTCCTGAGTGAAAGCAGAGGTATGGTATTCCTATTGATCGCTCATTCGATCAGTCATTTGTTCTCACCGATAGCTCATAGAGGGGGGGAAGAGAGAGAGAGAGAGCCGGATCCTGCAGCTACAGTGTATGTTTACTGCTGATGCTGCAGTTCATCATCCAATGACACGTTTTATGGAACCCTTCACAGATGCAAGGACGTATGCATCTGGAAGAGCAACCGCTTTTTTTTCTTTACAGTGTCTGCCAGACTCTTAATTTTCTGAACTTGCATTACTTTTGGCTCCGAACCCACCATGCATGAAAGTCAGAGAGGTGACTACTTTTAACAGAGGATGACTTTAGTATATGTGTTGATGTATAAATATAAACACTGTATAAAATGATACACGTTCTGTAAAAGGAACAATGACAATGCATAATACTTTTTTTTAAAATACTGATTTAAAACATTAACTATATATTATTATGCATATATTGTATTCTGTAAGGTGATATTTAATATCATGCAGTGGGCCACGCATCTGCTATTTTAATCTCTGTTCTGGCGGCACTGCAGGGTCTTTACAGTGTTGTGTGTCTGGTACCCCTTCGGGCGCTCTGTGAACTTCATTTTGCTTTGTTGTTTGGGTGGACTTTCATCTTCTAAATGTATTTTTTAAAACATTAGTTGTAAATATTTTTCAAAAATGCTTAATTTTATAAATAACCTAGTTTGACAAAAAAATAATTTAATGCACAGATACGTTAAAGGGGACATATATCATGCTTGTGCACATCCATCTGGTATCTGGAATGCCTAGCAACCCACAAAAGCATGTAAACATGTTCTAGTCAACCCAAAATACAAGCATGAACCTGAAAATGAGCATGATAAGTCCCCTTTAAGGTTGTCGTGTCATTGGTCGGTTTGTCAGTATAAACCACAGAAGGATCTAAAATTGGACATTAGCTTGTATTTAGTTTGTTTGGAGTGAATAATTAATTATCTTGGAGTAGAATCAGACGTCTTTGAGAGACAGAGCTGGGTAAGTAAATATATAGATATTGTTGTGTGTGCGTTTGTCTGCGTTTGAGGCTAATCCGTTACGGGACAAGTAGTTTTATTCATACTGTAGTAAAAGTGATAATGGTATTTTTGAGCCTGGTTTTACGGAGTAAAGTTTATTGATGAAGTCAGATGTGTGGAGAGAGCGCTCTCCTTGGTACTGAAGTCATGTTGATGTTGCCATTTGGCAGACAGCTGTGTGGATTACTGCCTTGCTCGGTCTGCCGGTGACATTTCACGCTGGTAAACCAGTAGTGAAGGCCAGTAACACAGTAACCGGATCCTGATGTGGATGTTTGAGGAATATTTAGCCTGCCCTGTTCAGCTTTGGCTGAGGACTGCAGCCGATCGATCCTGTTGTCTGGAGAGACTCTGGACACGACAGTGCCCATCATATAATATCATCATATGAGAGAAATATAATAAACCCACTGTTGAGTAGCTACAAAAGGACGTAAGTCATTATTATATGATAAGATGAATGAATACAAAGATAATATAAGATAACTGGGTATGCCACAATGTGAAAATACAACATATATATATATATATATATATATATATATATA